>JAHBCN010002426.1:0-45000 GCA_019359885.1 Listronotus oregonensis | reverse complement strand
GTCCAACTGACAGCGCTCATTGGTCGTTAAGTTTTAAAATCGTATTTGTTTTTTGTAAGTTTTTTAACTAAAAATTCTTTTGCTTTTTGTTATATTCTTTTCACTCCGTAAAAGTCTTGTTAGTAACATGGTGGCAACGATCCACGTGCTAAAAACTAGGTTAAAGTCAATGTAGTTTAAGGAGGAATGTGAATGAAGTTTTGTTCTTCATTGGTATTAAACCTGTTTCATGTTTTCAACTTACATATGGTAAGAACTTTGTAAAAAAGGAGAATTATTTTTGTTGGTTTCACTAACAAGAATCATTTTCTTTTATTTTTAGATTGTCCTGATGATGGGAAAAAGTTTTTCCGAAAGCTCGACTTTTTCAATAAAGAGTTAATTATTTAAAGTGGCCTTTTCAATTGACTGCATTTCCACTACTCTGGTTTCAGATTTTTCTTTAACTAGTCAGTCACGACTACCCTTCCTCTCTTTTTTTATATATATATATATATATATATATATATATATATATATATATATATATATATATATATATATATATATATATATATATATATATATATATATATATATATATATATATATATATATATATATATATATATATACATATTATTGAAATTAGAAAAATATCTTTTGTTGTAGCGCATAATATATAGGGTGTTCTATTTAAAAAACTTGCCTAAATTTTCATATTTTTTATTCCGATATTTTTTACTAATAATTGTAAAAGATAACATGTAAAAAAAAAAAAAATTTTTATATAAAACATTTTTTTCTGTCTCTAAAAATAAAGGCTCCAGATGCCACGTAAATATAATCAAAGACCCTGTACACGCACAATGTATTGGTTCTTCTTTGTATTAGAAAGCTCCAAAAATTATGTTTTGTTATCCTGACTAAAGACAAAGCAAATTGTCATTTTATCATTTGTGTAAGTATAAATTTTAAAATTTTAGAAACTGCCCTTAAGGTGACTAATTTAAAGAAAATCCATATTAGGCATATCTACAGATATTTTTTTGCATAGGACCATATAATTTTTAAAATTCTAAGTAAATTTAAAATAAATGATAATTAAAATTGTGGGCTAAAATTTATATTATTCTAAAAATTTATTGTATGGTAAACACTGTCCCGCACCGTTGTATGCATTTATTTGAAAGCAGCATCTTGTTTGCTTAGGGTGCTACGAGCCAGTTAGTGGTGTGATGGTTTTTGCATTTTTTGACAAAAAATGTGGTATTTTATTTACAGGGTTAATTTAAATCACCCTTAAACTTTAATAAAATTAAAAACATAATACCGGTGTAGTGTATAATTAAATTTTATATTATGTATGTTATAGAGTAAGTACGTTCACAAATAATATTTTATAATTTTGTTTTCAACCCAAAACTTCTGGTTTCAGGTATATTTAAGAAGTTAAGGTAAAGGTCTAAAACACAATTTATTTGAGAAACTTTCTAGTATTGGTGCTCGTATAATATCAGTTTATAATAGATCTATAGATTGTATTTCCGGACAAAAAGGACTTGCATGTGTTAACACTTAAAGAACATCATTTAACAGCTTTTATAAATGACCATTTTTCGTCAGGTTTACGGTAAACTGTAGGTCCCCAAACGTTAGTGGAGGGTATTTAAGGTTAAGAATTATGTAAATAACGTTTATGGTTACACTTTTTAAAAAAATGCTGTGATATGCAATATCTGCACGTAGTCCGGGTAAATCTGTAATTCACCGTTAAATGACTTTGGAATATCATATATCGAGAAAAAACCTTATGCATTTTCTTGAAAAACAGATTAACTACAAAGTGTCGGAAAAAATAGTGGATCTTACGAAAGGGGGTGTTTTTTACCCTATTTTTTTACCGTTTTTACTTCCCAAGCAAAAAATTATCAAAAAACGTTTCTTCTATGGGTTTTTTTGGCCACTTAATTCAAACATGATATTAAAAATTACATTTGAGGGCTTAAAAGGGCTGAATTCACCCTTTTTTACCCCTAACGCCCCTAAAACATACAATTTGGATAAAAAGTTTTCTTATTGTTAATGGTACATATAGGTTTTTTGGGCCACTGACTTAAGTCTGATACCAGAAATTATAATAAGTGGGGTAAAGTATCCCTATTTTAATTCCTTTTACTCTTTAGACATTATTTTTTGGGGTAATTTGATCACCCGATCTCCTTGTATGGAGACCCCAAATTTAAATTTATTGATCCAATAAATGTAGAAAGTAAGAGGGATAAAAATAGGGATAGTTTACACCAACTATTATAATTTCTAACATCATATTTAAATATAGTGGCTCAAAAAATATTTATCTATCATTAAAAATGGAAAAACTTTTTTTAGCAAAATGTATAATTTAGGGGTGTAGGGGGTGAAAAAAGGTAAATTCAGCCCTCCTAAGCCCTTAAATGTAATTTCTAATATCCTATTTAAATTTAGTGGCCCAAAAAACCTATATAAACCATTAAGTATGAAAAAATAAATCTTTTTAAATAATTTTATGCTTAAGGGGTTAAAAGGGTTAAAAAAGTGGGGTTAAAAACACGCCCTTTCGTAGGATCCACTATTTCTTGTCAACACTTTGTAGTTGATCTGTTTTTAAAGATAATGCAAAAGGTTTCATCTTGATTCATTACCTTCCTATAACCTGTTTTTAAACAGATTTACCCGTAATAAGGTCCGGTACTTAAACATCGCAAACGAAAAAAAAAATGGGTTAAGCATCTAGAAACCCAGCAGCCTCCGTACCAAGTGCTTAAGCTCTTAAGTACTTAAGCTCTATACAAACCAAGTAGGCTGTCATTTATGAAAAAACTATTAATACCTATTAAATAATAAACAAATTATTTTTTTTGTTATAATAAAATAATTTGTCCATATTTTTCTTCCATCATATTTTTTTTTGAATTTAAAATAATAAAGAAGATTATACAAAGCCTGCCTAAAATAGTATTTAAATTTGCTTTTCCTTTGAAGGCCAGAAAGACAAACACACCAGCCACCTAAAGTAAGAAAGAAGATATATCTTCCGATATGAAAACCCTAAAAGGACAAAAACCTAAAAACAATAAATACTGTTTAAGATTTACAAAATAAATTTATTTCCCAATTAAAATTTACTTTTTTTAAGCATTTAATAAATATTTTTTTATTTTATTCTTTGGATCCACAAATTAATCAATATAGTATAATACAAGCATTTGCACAAAATACTAATATTTTTTCAATATAAAACGAATTCATTATTTCATCAAAAATAAATTACTTAAAAGTTCACATGTTCCCCGAGATAAAAAAATCAACAAAAAAAGCTTTTTATCTTACCCAAGCGTAAAAGCCAATTTATCCGTATCCAATCCAACGTAAAATAAAATTTGGATTTAACAGCTTCCGTTTCAAAAAGTAAAACAATATATTTTAAATTCATATTGCGTGAAGAGTTTTCCCTTTCAATTCTTTTTAAATGCGGTAAATTTTCCAAATCGTTGAGGTTATCGAGAAATATGCTTAAAAATTTTAAAGAAGGTTATAAATAACCTATCGAATAATTTGGTAATTATTTTTAAAAGTTGATAATAAACCTATTGCTGTTCCATTCAGTTTGAAATTTAAATCAAGTTTTTTTATTAGTAGAACTATAATTTATAAAAATTAATTTTTATTATTAGTTATTTCTGGTTGAAAACAACCGAACTTTTTGCAAAGTTGACTGTATTTTATTTCCTACAATTTTTTTTTACAAAAAGTAAGTTAGTAGTTATAGCTCTTAAATTTAAAATCCCACTATGTTAAAGTTCTTTAAAAAATGTTTAATTTTAAAATACCAGTATGTGAAGTAGATTGCAATAAATAAGAAATACGTTTTATTAAACCGGCACCTTTTTATATTAACTTTTATAAATAAACCACTTTCTTTTATTTTATTTTTTTTATCTTGGGGTAGTTCACGCAGGCTAAGGCCTAAGTACTAACGTACCGTGGGTGTCTGAAGTGCGGTAATATGGAGTTTATCGATAAAAGACTTAAATATTTGGAGATTTGGGGAAAGCGAAAAACTTCAGCGGGTAGCAGGTTCCATAGTCTGGACACTCAAAAATGAAGGAACGAACAAAATGGGTAGTTCAGGGCCTCTCAACTTGGACTGTAAAAGGATGCATAAAAGTGACACTACGTGTTGGTCCGTTGGGAGCTGCCAAATTAGGAATTATACTGGCCAACTCTTCGGAGCAGAAGCCGAAGAAAGACAAATCCCCTACAGCTCGTCGGTGGACAATAGAAGGAAGCTTTTCTGTAAATGTGGGATCATTTATAAGACGAACAGCTTTTCTCTGGATGGAGTCAAGAATGCTAAGTGTTGTAGAAAACGCCATTCCCCAGACGTGAGAACAATATTCTAAAGGGGGTCTGATCTGGGATGCATACAGAGTATACAAATTAGAAGGAAAAAAATAAATTCTGGCTCGAAAAATCCAAGTTTTTTTGAAGCTGCTGAGGCTATGGATGTAACGTATTTGTGCCAGTTAAGGTTATTCTTAAAAGTAACACCCACAAGATTTAAAGAAGAGAATTCTTTGTTCTGCAGAACTTGGCCGCTAATATATAACGAATGAGCCATGGCAGACTTTTTTCGAGATAACGGACATGACTGTGTTTTGAAGGGATTAAACTGGATAAGATTTTTTGCGCCCCAATACAAGATTACTTTAAGGTATTGTGAAAGAGATATTTGCATTGCCCTGCACTTGTTTCGCAAATTAAAATTACAAGGTGGCTTAAGGAATTAAATATAAGAGTGGAGGGTACTTTCGTCTGCAAAACTATGGATAGGATTGGTTGTGGAAGAGAGAAGATCGTTGGTGTGAAGGAGAAACAGAGTTGGTACAAATACTGAGCCCTGGGGCACCCCAGTATTATTTGGATAAAAGCTGGGACAATGACCATCTACAATTCTAAAATAACTAATATACGTCAATTAAAAAGAAAACTGGAGAGCCAAGAATATAGCTGAGTAAAAGACTGTAGGAAGAAAGTTTGTTAAGAAGCCCATCAAAAGCTTAGATATGTCAAGAGCAACGATCTGGGATTCACCAAGAAACTAAATTGACTTGTTCCAGTTGTGTGAGACAAAGGAAAAAAGATCTAGCTGTGAATCTTCTGTAACGAAATCCATACTGTCTGTCATGTAAAATTTTGTGTTTCTCCAAATACTTCAAGATTCTGAAATTATTGAATTTTTCCATTACTTTGCAGTCATAAGAGAGTCGAAAGAGGCGAGTTAAGATAGGTGCAAGCTCATGGGCACATTTTATCAAGGCGATTGCTGGTATATCGTCCAGCCCCGACGATTATTTGGTAATAAGAGGAGAAAGGATCTGTTCAACTTTAAAAATGACTTCTGATACACAATAATCGCAGCTATTTGTTAAACCCTAGCCCTAGCGGATAACGTTTTTAATTAGTTGGCAGCTTAAGAGTTTTGACAGGATCTGATTAAACATTTTTTTAAGTAAGAAGGTATTAAACCTAATAATAGGTTAAAAATAAAAAAATAAGCCTATAATAAAATAACATGAGAAATAAATGATGTAATTTTTCTCTGTATCTCTACAGTAACTATGGTAACTAGCCAAAAGTACGCTTACATTTCCTCCTAAATTCCAATAAAATACTAAAATCTTTTTTCCCTTATAATCGTGACAAAACCAATTTAATAAATTTAAATCATTTTTCAAAATTTCTCTTTACCAAATCTTAAAATAGCAAAACAAAGGAAACCGCACTTCGATATGCAACGCTAACGCATCGACATGTTTTCGTGAACTTGTGATGACGTAGAGTCGACGCATCCAATGAGATCTCGGGCCCTTCGGTCGACGCTAAAAGGTTGGGCAGTCGCGGAAAGACATTGAGCTCTGTCATTGAACCATGATTCGAAAGTTCTCTCCGCTTTCTTACGCGAGTACAGCTATCTATGCTGTTGAGGTAGAACCCGTAGCTGAAAAGTTTATTTCTATTTCTTACGACTAGTACAGTTACCTAAGTGGTTAAAATAAAACCCGTGGTTGCAAGGTTTTTCTCTATTCTTTACGACAACGTAAAAATTTCTAGCATCCAGGGTAATCGCCGAAATGTTTCATTAAGTAGTTTATAGAAAAATAATAATTGTTTTTTATAGTTTATACGAAAGTGTGCGTTTGTCTTAGCTAGTAAAGCTACCTTAAATGTTTCTCGGTGTCAATTTAAGATTGACACATTCTACGCAAAGTTTAAAGGCACGGTGTAATTAAAGTGATTGTATAGAGCTAAAGCAGGACAGGCCTTAGCTGGAGTAGTGTTTATGGAAGTGATTTAGTGAATGGTATTGTAGTAGCTTAGCTGCATAGAAAGGTAACATCTAGAACCTTTTTCCAATTTAGTTCCTTAATAATTTATACTAAGCGTCACAGGAGTGACGAGTATTACGGGGTGTCCTAACGCAGATAGATTTACGCCTCATGGACTTCAAAAGGCGTTTCGGGTTTCTAGTAAAATTTAAATAAATTTTTTGCTAAATTTAAGTGAATATTTGTTCGATTTTTTTGAGTACATTTTTTATGAAATTAAGTTTTTGGTAATTTTGTGAACATCTAATATTGTCAGTAAGTTTTAAGTTATATTAAAAATTTTCGAATTCTTAACAAATTTAATAAGGCTATCAGTGTTTTTTAAAAAGGGCTAATTTCGAACCTTTTTCTTTTTTGTGTATTTTTAAAATAAACTAAATTAAAAAAAAATGTGACAGAAAATTTTGTTTTACTTTTTAGAAACTGTATAGTTATTAACATTGAATTGAGTTATTGATACGGCCCATTGACATATTACACGATATTTTTTAGTGTAGTAATGTATATATTTTATGGTAAATAAAAACTCGTGTCAAGTTATTCGATTCTTATTGTTAGTGTCTCATTTAGCAACGGTCATTCTAAAGGACGTGCAAACCTTAATTTGCACCTATTGGTTTTTACTTTATATTTAGTCGATAGCAGAGTTTGTCGGCAACTACTTATGGTGGCGTAACGATTACCGTTTTCCCATTAAATCCAATTTGGTGAATTACCCTCATAGGCGTGCGCACAGTGGGTGCCGGGGGTGCCGTGGCACCCCCACTAGTCTGAAAGAGATTACTGTATTTAAAATATGAAAATTATTATTTGACAAGGTTTGATTTGAAAATTACAATCCTTAGATTCAAATGTATGAAATGTATCATATCCACTTTTATTCACTTCATTATTATTATCTCGGCACCCACACCAGCTTTACCTGCGCACGCCTATGATTACCCTATCCTTAACCATCGCATTGTAAATGTGGTCGGACTTGTACCCGAATTGTTATTAAAGGGTTTTCTGAACGGCTGATCACAAATATAAATTTAGAAATAAAAAAAATAGAATCCAAGACGTCGGACCCATTTTCTAAAATGTCTTTTATTTTATATCAAACTTGTTAGTCAAAGAGTTTTTGGGGTTGCTAATTAAAATTGTAACCCGTTAATAATAATTTTTGGTTTTAAAAATACGATAAACGAAATTTCATCCTAAAACATGTTGTATTTACCGTTTTCGACTTAAGCACTTTAATTTTCTGATTTAAGATTTGCAATCAGCGCCCTCGACTTACAATTTTGATATTATAAACAGCAAAAAAAAAATTAAGCCAAAAACTAGGTCTGCCATATTGGATTCGCCATTTTTAATAATTTTCTTTTTTAATCCTGACTTCATGTTTGTGACCAGCGGGGCCAAAAACACCCCAGTAACTATTTTGTGTGGCCACATTTACAATGCATTGGTTAAGGAAAGGATGGTTGCTGAAGCATTAGTGATCCCTTAAGTTATTTTAAACGTTTTAAACGTAATTAATAGGTATATTTTAAGGATTACAGCAATTTAGGAAAACTTTTCCTTAATTTTAATCGAGGATGCCGGCTCTATCCGCCATGTTTGAACCGCCATATTTAATTGCCAAAAACATCAGCAATATTTTAAAAGCTCTTTTTTAAACAGTGCAAGGTATCAAAATATTAATACTTCAATCATAAAAATCCATTAACTCAATTATTGGTTACGTCAGTGATCTGGTTTAGGTAAATGTAAGTATTTACTTAATTAAACTGCTATAATATACACTATTAATTTTTTAAACCCAAAGCTTTACAAGATTTCATTTTATTTTAAGTCGTTTTTTAAAAGTTATTTCATAATACAACAAACGATGGATTTATTTGTCGTGAAACGTACATCTAATACTTTAAAAGTACAAAGATTATATAGATAATTAACTTTAAGGTAAAAGACATAATTAACTTAATTAAAGGATTATATTTTGTTTAAACTAAAAAAAAACATGTCATGAAAAAAGTGATCTCTGTATTCGTATTACCTTAAAAAGTTTTTATTCCTGCAGAAAAGCCAAACAACTAAAAAACAAAAACACTGCCCAGCACGCTGGTGATCCTGGTCTGATTTCCGGGGCGAAGTTAAGCTGTGCCTGGCATGTTTAGTAATTAAATGGGTGACTGCCAGTAAACACCGTGGGCTTTTGATTGTGGTTTGAAACTTACTTAAGCTGAAGTTACCCGGACGTTAGGGGTGTTAGTTCAGTGGTAATAGTTATTTGTATAACGTCCATGATGGCAACACCGCATTGTCTAAAAGGTGCCGTAAAATGCAATATCGCGATGTTTCGGTGCTTGGACAGCGTAGACGGAGCTGGGAAATAATGTTGGTTAAAAATCTAAAAACCGTCACCCACAGTTCTTAGTACTTAGGCTTCATACAAGTCTTTTTGGGTTGTCATAAAGATAAAAATTAATTAAAAAAATTTACAATTATTATAAATTATATAAAATATTTATTAACAAAATAAGGTTCATTGTTCTAACAATTACACTTTACCCTTAATTTACCATTATCAAAAAGGAATGACAGTAAAATTTATGTTCGTTTAAAATTCACTTGAAAGTGATTTATGAATCATTACTCAGCTGGTGCACTGTAATTTCATCGCTGCATTCATATATTGAAAGATACAGATATTAGAGAAAGGTATAATTCACCATGACGTTAAATTATTCCCTAAGATTACTTTGTTTGAGAACGGAACCAATTAAAGAAGGTATTTTTTTACTAATTGTAGTTAAAATTGCTATTATACTCTTTAAGATAATCACCGAGTAAAAATAAATATTAAACAAAAATTGATCGGCTAGGCACAATGGAATTAGTAAAGTACAAAATACGAGCTGTAAATACAGATAAATAAATTGGCTGACTTTGTCCCGCACAACTAGAATTAGAAAAAAAAAACTCTTTTAGAAATAGTTTATAAGCTAAATTTTAAATTAACCAAAACTAAATTTAAATTGGTTTTAATAGATAAAAAATCCAACAGCCGAATTCAAAGGTAATGTTATAAGAGAAAATCCCTTTTTACAAAGGGGAATCTTATTGCAGCACAACTAGAGGCCACCTATTGAAAAAAAGTCAGAGAATGGAAAAAGGCAAATAGAGACGCACTGTAGTGACAGACGTAGAGATTTATCCTGTAATCGCTCAAGGATACTAAGAAGCTATTGGTGCTTTAAAAAATAAACTCAGGATGGACAAGATAAATTAAATTATATCTTTGAGTATGAACAAAATGATTATCGTATTTTTTTCATCATATATATCTTAGTAAAAAGATTACTTTGGTGATAATTAAGAATTTATGAGGGTTAAAATGTATTCTTAAGCGATTTGAAAGGGTCAATTGATGCTAAAAAATTTAAAAAAACCTAAAACACGTTTTAAATTGCTTTAAAATAGAAAAAAATTGGATTTTTAAGTAATGAAAACTATAAAATAATTATGTCTTGTTAGTTTTGATGAGAAAAAAACCCTACGAAGGGTTAGGTTACCCGGCGTCAAGACAACGAGAAGTGGTAAAATAAAAAAAATCCTTTTATTTCCATATATTTTTTTTTTAAATATAATGATAACTTATTCTAATGACTTTATTGGATTTTGCTTAAATCTTACTCCAAATACATAGGAAAAAATCTTAAATATTGAGTAGGATATGTAGCTTTACTTCTTAAAATTTTTAAATACGTAAAGTAGTACTCTGCTAGTAATTTTTATATTTTTGGCCATTAAAAACTATTTTTCTGGAATTACAAAAGATGAGTTTTAAACAAAATCTATTAAAGTGACTAGGATAAGTTATCGTAATTCTTTTATGGAAACAAAATAAATAAAAGTCTTTTATCTGTTTATTTTTATAACTCTCCATTACCTGTTTTTGCTATGGAGAAGGGTAACTATACCAATTTTAAGGGTTTTTTTCCATCAAAACTGACAAGAAGTAGTAATATCATAGTTTTTATGACTTGAAAATACATTTTTTTGTCATAATTTTTTAAAATGTTTGTTAATTTTATTTGATTTTTCGGAAATGGCTTAAGGCTGTATCTTTAACCCCTATTTTTCTTTCTTTGTCACAAAAGTAATTTAATTTTGCTTTAATAAGATATATATTACGATAATTATTGTGTTTAAATTTATTAATATAATATAATTTATTCCGTTTTTCAGAAATTTTTAACCCCTATATGGGAAATTTTTAAAAATTTTCTGAAAAAGAAAAGATAATGATTAACGTGGTTTTCAATGAGTTACTTAATAATGGTAACATTTTTTATCTTTTTTTTTCTGGTCTTTATAACATTTTCAAAAACAGGCCAACTTTCGGTTACTCTTAATTATATAAAATACCGTTTGTTTTTTTTTCAAGCATGCCCTTTATACTTTCAATTTACAATTATTTTATAGATTGAAGGTAGTATGTGATACCCATGTTAACTTTAAAAATTACTTAATTGGCCTTGACGTAATCTCTAATTAAGTGTACTTCATGATCATATGATGCAATAAATACACAAAAATGTAAAGTTATATATATTCTCAATTATATTTCCAGAATAGGCTAATCATATCTTAACTAATTGTGAATAGCCCTAATTCGCTTTTATGAAATATGTTCATATAATATAAATGAACCCATAAATTACACAGCCCAACAAAATAAAAAAAAATTTGGTGCCGAAGGAATTTACAACTGATTTTAAATAAGTTTGACGCGCTGATTTCAAAAATGTCTTCCAATTTTTCGTAGCTGCTCTAGTTTTTTGGTAATCGATTATACAGTATAAAAAGCTAAAAATAATGACAAAATATTTTTACTGCTCAAAACCAAAATCTTGCGGCCGGCTAAATTCAAATTAAATTACCTTATTTAGGTACTTGGAAATCCTCATGATCGTAAAACCCAAATTTCGGATACATGCCGAACCCTCCCGACCGAATTTCGCTACCTGGGTTGTTACTTTATGTATACTTATACACCTACAGGTTCATTTTACTGTTAGTCTTTATAAGTATTAAATTGAAATTGTGATATCGGTTTGTAGTTCATTGTGGTCAGTGTTGTGTCGAAACAAATAATTTAACTTATGGCATCTACAAAGTAGAACGTGGTTGCTTAAATCAACCTGACGTTTCTGTTATATATCGTGGTAATATCTTTTAAAGAAAACAGAAAACCTATTTCCGACTTTGTAAAAAAACTTATCTCGCCTATTTTGGCGTCCACTTGGAGACCAGGATAAATCTTGGGTTCCACATTTAGTATGTAAACATGCGTTAGAACATTTGCGGCAATGGTCAATCGGAAAAAGGAACTGCCTAAAGTTTGAAGGTACAATGATTTGGAGAGAAACAAAAAACCATTACGATAATTGTTATTTTTGTAGTATCAAATTTAAAAGGGATTAATCGTAAGAATAAACAAAAATGGACTATCCCGACTTAGATTCAACAAGAAGGCCAGTACCTACATTCTGAAGAAATACCAATTTCCCAAAATTCAGTAGTCTTCCTACACTCCCCGAGTGCACAGCTTCAACGT
Source organism: Listronotus oregonensis (assembly GCA_019359885.1). Lineage (NCBI taxonomy): Eukaryota > Metazoa > Arthropoda > Insecta > Coleoptera > Curculionidae > Listronotus > Listronotus oregonensis. The sequence goes on along the minus strand of JAHBCN010002426.1, from coordinate 32,979 downwards.
CTGTGAATTCGGGATTTGCAATCCGATAACGACAGCAGATGTCGGAAGTCCCCCGTTTCAATCAACAAGAACTAATGATCTTATTAGAGACCTAAATCTATCCAAGGCTTCTGAATTACTTGCCTCTGGATTAAAAATAATCTACTAGATCCAGGTACTAACATTACATTTTCCGTAAAAGAGATAGAGACTTGCTGCCCTTTTTCTCTCAAAGAAAATAACTTGGTTTTTCTGTAACATTATAATAGGCCTACTAAAAAAATGGGTTTACCCAAAATACACACCAGATGAATGGCGCCTTTTTATTGACAGTTCAAGGCGTATTTTGAAATGTGTCCTTTAACACAACAGTAATAAATTTAGATCAATACCCATTGGTCATTCTACTACTTTAAAAAGGAATACCAAACAATATCACTGGTCCTAAAAAATTAAATATGAAGAACATCAGTGGGTGATTTGTAATTTAAAAATGGTAAACTTTTCCTTGGACGGCAAAGCGGATATCCAAATATCTTTGTTTTATGTCTTTGGGACAGGGGGCAAAAAATCAGCATTGAATAAAAAGAGGGCCCTAAAAAAATGTCATAATTCAAGGAAAACAAAACGTAATCAACGAACCTTTAGTTGCAAGAAAAAAATAATATTTCCCTTTCCCCATATCAAGTTGGGGCTTATAAACAATTCGTTAAAGCTTTAGATCAAGATGGACAATGTTTTGGATACTTGTCACATGCATTTCCTGGAATAAGCACAGAAAAACTGAAAGCTGGAATATTTGATGGTCCTCAGATAAGACGGCTTTTAAAGAACCCAGAATTCACAAATCGATGAACGCGGTTGAAATGAATGCTTGGTGTTCATTTGTTGAAGTAATAAAAAATTTTTTCTTGGAAATCATAAGGCAGAAATTACATAGAACTAGTAGAAAATATGCTTTAAAAAATTTAATTGTCTTGGCTGTAACTAGCATTAAACTTCCATTACCTCCACAGTCACTTAGATCGGTTTCCAGAAAACTTAGGGATTTAGTGACAGGGAGAAAGATTCCATCAGGATATTAAAACCATGGAAACTCGTTATCAAGAAAGATGGGATTGTCTAGGTGGCCGACTATTGTTGGGCCTCCAGCGAGATTGTTCTAAAAGGCTCACATGCTAGAGGAGGCGTATAAAGAAAATTCTTTGGTGATGAGTAAGTTGTATTTTTGTGTTATTAGGTGCTTTTTTCCCTTTTTTTTTGTATGTGTATATATATTTATGAATATAATGTAAATAAATAGCCTAACTAATACTTTTGTTTTTTGTTGTTGGTAAAACTAATAGTAAAAATAATATCTTCAAATCTATAGAATTAAAAAATTTCCCATTCTATAAAGGGCTATCTTAACTAGAGCTTACGAAAAAAAGGAAGATATTTCTGAAATCAGCGCATCAAAAATATATAAATTCAGTTCTTACTTCTCCGGCACCAAAATGACTGTTGGGCTGTGTTATGTTTTGAACCATCCTATTGCAATTAGTTTAAAGCTTCTATATTAATATATCGCGATGGCTTAGTTCATCAAGCGAAAATAAAGGACAAGGTTGGTAGCAATATATTTTCTGCCATGGGTTTACTCTTCATAATAATCCAACATGTTTTAATATTTACTCTAACCATATATGGTAAACAAAGAAAATTATGGATAACGTGTTTAAACAAGAATGGGTTCCAAATTAGATTAACTATATTTTATTTTTAATAGCGATTTATAAGATAAAAAATTAAGACTTTTTTACAGTTATGATTATAATAATAAATAAATTTTTATACTTAGCCCTATACCTGGATAGTGTAATAAATTAATATTTTTACAAACGTGGTACAAATTCAATTTTTAACATTAGCTAGATGCCTTAAAAAAGTTACTTTAAAGCACTAGTGCCTTAAAGTAACATTTTAAAGCATTAGTGTTGTTACGTTGCAAAATTCAACGTAACAATATTATTTGTATATATGCATAATTTTATGTATAAATACCTTTGTATGTAAAAACCTTAAAATAAGGGAAGCAGTTGTAGCCCAGCATTTTGTTTTTCTTTTGCTTAAAGCTGTCGCGCAAGGGATAGTTTAAATTGTTTCCACTTTTGTTTACATTTTTGAAGGTTTTATTGATTTTATTTTCTCTTAGAGGTTAATGACCTGTTACTGATTGCCTTTTGTGTTTACCTAGATTAACGTGATTTTTCTTTTATTGAGCTAAATTTTTATGCTTGTGTTTCTTATTTTTGGAGGTTAATGTTTTGACGTTTGAAATAGATCAGAAGTTAGCAACGAACAACTGTTTATTTTTGCCAGTCTATGGCAACGAACCAGCTAATGGGTCGTGTGTGAGTTGGTAGAATTGTATCAAGAAGGGGGTTGGTACCGCCAAGGTCAACCTGGACAGAAAACGCTGCTGGTGTGAAATAGCTTGGGGAAGCTCTCTCTCCTGCTGACCACCAAAGAGACAGCCCACGTGAAGGCAATGTTCTAAAAATTAATTTTCAACCCTTTTCTTGGGGATTGTTGAACAAATGATTAAGTAAATTTCCCGTTTGTTTGTGCTGATTTAAGTACGTTGTTTCGGAGTGAAATGTCACGTTATCCGTATATTTTTGGGAAATTTATGTCTTCTTAAAGAAGGATTATACCACGTGGAAACTTGTACGGAACCCTTTTTCTTCATTAAAATTTTATGAGGGCGATAGTGGCTCTTTAAGTTTGTGGAAAAGGGGTTTTTTTTTCCTATTCCGGATTTTACCTCTGTTATTTCTTAGACTTGATTTTGTGTTTCGGCCCATGCTGCTTATGCTTAGTTCCAGTTCGAGTTAATGGATTTAATCCCATGCCTTATGTGGAGATTTAAGTGACAAACCCAAGTTGCCGACATTAGTTGCTAGACAACCGTTTCTAAGGCACAACCACTTGCTTTCATAATATCAGGAAAATCACAGCTAAGTCTTAAGTTTAAGAAAATTTTTGTATATTAATGATATTACATTGGCTTAAGAGAATGTCATGTCGATAGTCTAGCCTTAGATTTGAACTAAATTTTTTATTAAAAACACCTGCTAATCATTGGAATAGCTTGATGTTACTTAATACCTTCTCTGTCTGAGTTAATATTCATTAACACTTTATTTTCTCGGTACCACTAAAATCTAAGACTGGAATTTGGACATAAGTATACACATGTGCACTTTTAAAGCTTTAAAGGTTATCGGAAGAACATTTAGTATTATGGTATACCCTAGGGGTATGTAGTCACTTACTTATAGGACTGTTGTAGTAGGGATCAGATTGATAGAAACAGTTGGTACTTGTGAGTTGTAATCATATACAAGAGTACGAGTGTTGTATATCAATCTGTGGTAGGAGGTATAAAATTTATTGCTAATCATTTGGTAATAATCCTATACAGTTTTAATATAAATATTGAATTTAATCATTAAAGATTATTTAGATAGATTTACTGATATTGGTTTTTGTTTAACCCTTGACCGGATATATTTTTTTGTTTAAGCCTTAGTGCTCTCAGATATTTTGCTGTAACCTCCATAACGTCATTCTGCGTCATTCTATTTTATTTTTTCAATTTGTAAGTGCATATCAAAAAGTTTTAAATGCAACTTATGGCCTTACGTATATGTGGGTAAAATACTAGAAGGTTTTCTGTAAAAGTTGTAATCTTACGGACTTTGTTATATATAGGGTTATATTGTTGACATTTTATTAATTGTCCAGCTTTTGGTTTAGTAACTGTAAATCTGTATACAAGTCAAATTTAGTTTTACATTGTCATATAGTTTTCGGTAATTTAAAATGTCTTATTAAATTTTGGTTTAAAAGACGCATCTACCAATTTGGTAGGACTTTGTAACAATTATTTTATTATTTTTTTGTAATAAACCATTAACTAGTATATTTATATTTTGACTTTTATTGACAATACCCCCTTCAAGAATGCACTCGACTTTGTATAGAGCCTCGTGCGACTGTAAGCATTTATTGCAAATCGTATTCAAAATTAATGAATAAGTTAATTATTTTTTTAAATTTCTGAGCTAGCCGAGCACTTGTATTCGATAATTATTTTGTCTTAAGTAATTTATCTGGTAATTATTAAATTCATTTTTTTTGCCCAAGTGGGGCGTTTATAAATTTACTTGCATCAATTAGTGTTACAAATTATCTGGTAATAGTGTTAAAAAGTAAAATGTTAAATTCTGAAAGGTAGGGTAAACCTTTATTCATTTACTTACATTTATATTAATTGTACAATTTAAACAACTTGAAAAACAAATTTCTTTTACAGTTCTAGTATTCTCCGTAGTTGAGGTCGATTGAACAGAAAAAACCGCACTCTTAGTCGACGTTGACGTAGTATATAATGGTTGTTAGAACTCATTTAGAAATGACAAATTCAATCATTTTTATATACAATGATATGTAAAACTATATTTTCTACTTGTTGAATTATTTAATTTTTAACTGCATTATTGCGTTTGTAGAAAAATATTGTATGATATTTGTGTTAAAAGTACGTTTTAAGGGACCCATGTGAGATGCAGAACTCGCTTCGCTCACTCAGCAAACTTTTACATTCGTCTTTTAAAATTGTACATTTAACACTTATATCATAAATAACTATTACTTTATTTTCAGTTAATTATTGTATATATTGCCAAGCGTCACTTCATTATGGATTTATCGTAAAAGCAGGAACTCAGATAGATAATTAAAATTGCACAATTGAGGTTGCTTCAGCTAAAAAATTATTTTCTCCACCTACATCTTTTGCTCGATTTACATTTTAGTACGGCCAGATAAATCATGTTATTTCTTTGCACAGCCTCTCCTACTGTGTGTTTATTTTGTAGATCCCTGAAGTGAGTATGCACTTGATTTACTTAAAGGTTAGTGGCAACTACTGTTCAGGATTTTCGAATATTTAAGTCTTTTACTAATCCAAGGAACACGGTACTACTAGTCATAATCTTTTTAACAAATTTTTAGTATTACTTGATTGTTAATTGGTTTTAGAGAGTGCAGTTACTATTCTATTGATATAAAAAAGAGATTCCTGTTATAAATTTGTCCGAAACCTGAGTACCTATGATTATTTTAAACAATAATGAAACACTTGTCCCCATCTCTGTTTAACCAGTTATTTTACAATGTTAAGGAGCATGATCATTTGCTAAAACATGTTCTCTAACATAAACATACTCAAATATTACCAAAGAAACTATACAGGGATGCGCAAAAGTCCGGAATAAAATTAATATCTTTTTAACCAGTAACTTAGGAAAAAAACGCTGAAACACGTCAATTGATTTTAAATAGTACGCATTTTTTGGCAATAAAATATTTTTTTTTCAACCCCTTAGCTGCAACCCTCCCCAACTTTTTTTTTTCAAATGCAAACCTATGTCGTGTATGGGCTCATTAAAAAGCTCGTAAAAAATAGAATCTGACCATACCCTTTCTTTTTTTTTTAAACTTATGTAGTTACCAGGAAATGAGAAAACACTCTTTTAAAAACAAAAAAGTTAGAAATACCTACTTAGTGCTGTTTACGGGTGAATTAACGTAACAGATGCTGAAAATGCTCTCCACCCTCTACTTGGCAGGCTCCTAGGCGATGGTAAAACCCGTCTACGGAATTCCGAATGGCCTTAGCCGGTATGTTATGTGATTCCACTCTAATTATTTTTTTAGATCTTCAATATTAGCCGGTCTATTTTGATAAACCTTGTCTTTCAGATATCCCCAAAAAAAATAATCTAATGGCGTTAAGTCTGGGGATCGTGGCGGCCATTCAATTGTACCACGTCGTCCAATCCAGCGTCCTGCAAATATTTCATCGAGATATTCTCTGACGTTAATAATAAAATGTGGGGGATATCTGGATTTGCTTCATTGAGAAACATAACAGCTAAAGCAGGGACTAATTTAAAGCGTGTAAAAAGTCTAAGTAGCGTGCAGCTGTAAGGTTTTCCTCAAAAAAGTATGGCCCTAATATTCTGTTGTTGATGATGCTTGCCCATACATTTACTTTCTGAGGACGTTGCGTATGAGCTTCGCATATCCAGTGTGGGTTTTCCTGACCTCAGAATCGATAATTGTGCCTGTTAACTACTCCATTTAAATAAAAAGTAGCATCGTCCGAAAAGCGTGGAAACCCATTATTCTCGTCACATCGCCTCATTATTTCCTCCCAAAATTGCAAACGCCTGTTATAGTCATCTTCCAAGAGCTCTTGGATAAGATATACCTTATATGGGTGGTATTTTTCTGTTTTCAAAAACCTCCCAATCGTACGTCTAGACGCAGGATTGTTTTGGTAATGAAACCGTTGAAAAATGTGGATCTTCCTGCAGAGATTCGGCAATGTTCAATTTTTGATCTTCGTCCAAAACATGTGGCCGGCCACTTCTGGGCAAGTCCTTCACTGTACCATGTTCTTAAAATTTGTGTAAGATCTTACTCACAGTAGCCTGGGAAATGTGATTTTTTGGATATTTTGCATTAAATAAAGTACACACTTCACTTTGACTCCGCATTCCGCTGCCTCTCTGACAATACCATTTTTGTTTGGCAAATTAAAAAAGAACACTTTGAAGGTACACAATTAATAATCTAAACAGATTTCAATTTTAACCAGAAATGCCACAATTTTAAAACTCAGTCAAAAAAAAAATTTCTTATCAGGGCATTTAATTTGGTACAAAAAATTTAACAACCTTTTTCTCTTTTTGAAGTACACTGCTCAACAATTGCTTGGAATTATAACTAATTTTATGTGTAATTTTCTTCTGAAAAAATAAATTCCAAAGAATGTTGATGCTAGATTACGTTATCAGTTTTACACATAATCAATAAAATTTGTTGTGCTGCCTGCCCAGGTTGGTTTGTTCTTAAAATTTCGAAACTTTTAGAAACTAGGTACTCATGATCCTTAGCAATTGTTGAGCTGTGTACATCATCAATGCTGAATGCCACTTTATTTGTTTATTTGCAACGTTAATTCACCCGTAGATAGCACTAAGTAGGTATTTCTAACTTTTTTGTTTTTAAAAGAGTTTTTTCTAATTTCCTGGTAACCACATAAGTTAAAAAAAGAAAGGGTATGATCAGATTCCATTTGTTACGAGCTTTTCAATGAGCCCATACACGACATGGGTTTGCATTTGAAAAAAAAGTTGGGAAGGGTTGCAGCTAAGGGGTTGAAAAAAAATATTTCATTTTATTGCCAAGAAAGCGTTTTTTTCCAAGTTACTGGTTAAAAAGATGTTAATTTTATTCCGGATTTTGCGCATCCCTGTATTTAGTACAAATATTAATAATTGGTTTAAATATTTATTAAATATTTTTTTAATAATAAATTAATAAAAAAACCTTTAAAAACACCTATTGCTACTTTTTTAACAAAAAAAGAGAAATCGCCTCAGACCTTATCCAAGTTTATAAATAAATCACGCATAACATTTTTGTTAAGAAAACATATCATCTTCTTTGGGCTTTAATAATTTTTATTGCTTTAGATGTTAAATTATAGATATTATGTAATTACTTTGTGATATTTTGTAAAGTTCGTGTTAAGACGTAGTAAATAATAGAAGATCAATAATTTAGCTTTTAATATGTGGATACAAAACTATTGCAATAAATTTTAAGCCTCTTTACAGATATGTCGTCACGGCTTAGTTTGTCAAGCAAGATTAATCGTTATGTAATTTTGCTTGGGCTTTAAAATCAATAATAAAGGAATAGGTTTCATTATATTATTAACATAAATGCCAATAAAGCGTGGAGCAAAATCAAACAATACTTAAAAAGTAAATATTTTATATTTAGTATATAAAATTAAATTACTGACGCCTTAATCTGGTAATTGCTTAATAGTATAGCGTTTGGACTAAGCTAAGAGCTATTCAAGGTGTCAATTTGAAAGTTTTAAATACTTATTTCTAAAAAAATAAAAAAACTTTAAAAATTTTAATTTGGCATAAATGTTACACACGAAGGGAGGGCTAGAACTATTGTACGTAAGCTAACAGGTAAGTCAATCCTAAGGCGCTCCACACTCTAATTTAAATTTTTTTAAAACTTTCTTTGATACCTTAAATTAAAACTTTTATTAGGTAATACCGATCGCACAAAAATAGTTTTTTTATTTAATTTAAAGGGTAAAATACATATTTAATATAAAACAAACTGTATTTCTTCAAAATAATATTTTATTTAATAATATTCTTAAAATGAATCTTGTTTTATTCTAAACAAAAGTATAAGCTACTATTTAATTTCATTTTGACATTTTTAAATAATTTTCTTGGAACAAATCCGCAATCTCTAATAATACGTTGCCGTTTACATAAATGCCCAGAGAAAGTGATCAAATTTTCTACAAAAAACCAACTAGATTTTTATGTAAGACAAATGATCGCGGAAATATTATAAAAGTATAAGAACGAACAAGGCATATTTATTGCAAGGCTTATGATTGCTTAATTGAATATAAACTGAATTCGTACACCTATAAGGAAATTCAAAAATATGTTTGTGATCGCGCCGATGGATACAGAACCGTGGAATGCTGCGCTTATGTAGAGACGCATATTTACTATTTAGCACATGCTCGTTATGAATTAAAATTTATTAAACGAGCTAAAACAATGACCTCCATGTTTGATGCTACTATCGACATTTTGACGATGATTAAATTTTTAGTATAATAATGGTATTTGTAATTATATCTATATTTTGTACAATTGGATTTATAATACTACATTATTTTATCCAGGATTCCATAACTGTTTTTTTTAAAGCTCTGTTTTACTTATTGAACCATTTTGTTATTTAAACATCTAATAGCTAACTAATCAACAAATAAGATATTTTTTATAGTTTTCAACATCGCAAAAATTCTAAAAAAAAGTATATTTTATTAGTTTATCGATAGTAATAATCAGTTTAGATTTCATGAAGATATCATTAATAGATACTGAAGAAAAAATTTACGTAAAGGGTTTTCAACCCCATTATTTCCTTATGATAGGGATTACGGATATAAGATTGATTAAATGCCTATTTTAGATGAAAAAAAAGTAAAATCAAGGTAAGAACCCTTCATCAGATGCAAGTGCATTTTTTATATGCTTGACCGGCTAGACCCTATTATTAAAATTTTTATTTGAAATGACTTTTATTGTCATTGTTTGAAGATTTTAAATTTATGTGTTTTTTGTCGTCCGCCAACAAAATATTAACAATTTTTGTTTAATCAATGTTTTATCTTTGTTTACCTTCTATAGCTTCCTTTACCCATACAGCGTAAGGATTATGTTAATATTTTTATAAAAACAACTAAGTAGCAGAAAAAGTCTTTTAAAAAGTAGGTAAGTATCAAATAAACCAGTCAGTAATTTTAATCTGAAAATAATTATGTTACACGGTAAACTTAAAATTAGCACAATTTTAACGAAGTAGGCAATACCTACTGACAGTATCTTTAAAAATCAAGGGTTCTTTAGACTCTTTTACGTATTTTTTTATTAATTTTAACATAAAAAAAGTTACTAAAATCGTCCAGTCTTGTTTTATGAGAACGCTGCACTTTTTGCATAGTAAAGCATATCTTACTACATATCCATTTTGATGCTACCACATTAAGCACCTCTATGCTTTTAAGAGGGTTTATTTTAGAAAGCTGCAATTTTAAAAAGATATGAAACCAATCAAATTTTATATATTTATTGAACTGAACTTAAAAAGCCCTAAAATGGATTTTTAACATTTTAAAAGTTTACACAAAAAAAATATTTGACATACACTTAGGCACAAAATAAAAGCACCAAATCTCCCGGAATAAATTTCTGTATAAACATAAATAAAGATATTTCTTTTATTTGCAATACAGGTCAAAACCATTCACTAACATAGATTCGCATGTCTTGTGTTTTACCGAATTTAAAAGGGATAGAAAAGTCATTTTGATTGTCTCTTTATCCTTGTCAGTCACATTTGCTTACATTTATTTTATTTTTTAAATTTCGTTTAATAAATTCCATTTTGTTTGTGCACGCTTTTTAGGTTAAAAAGGACTACCATTTAAAGTTTTCAGTATTATTTAATTACTAGTAAATTGATTTTTAAAATATGGCTAATATTCCCACAAAAATCGTTACCCAACCCAATAAACCGCAGTAAAAATAAATGCTTTTTACGTAGTTTGTGTTACTCAATAAAATTACTTATTCCAAAGGCACCAAATCTTATGGCCTGTTCCGACTTGCTCACAAGTTACAAAAACTGGTTGAAGCATATTTCTATAGCTGGGTAATATATTTTAAAGCATTCAGGTCAAATAATGCGTAATGATCAATAATTTTAGTTGTAGCCCTTTTTTTATGACCAACAAAATCCAAAAAAAATTTGTCAGCCCTTTATGTAAGCCATAAAATGTTTTCTACATGTTGGGATATCGCTATAAGTGCGTCATTTTCCATCTGACGACTCTTATAATATTTGTAACGGCGATATCCTAACATGGCGTACATAAAAATAAAAAGTAACAGCAAAAATTTAAAACCATGTTAAATAACTTTGTTAAACACAATGCTCAGTAGCAAATGCAGACTTACCTTTACAAAATTATTTTTCTGTAAATTTTATTCTGTGTAAATAACTTTGTAATTTACTATAAATCAATGATGAACTTTAACCATAATTATATTTAAACTTCTCTATTGATATCGATATCGTGGATTAACTTGCCACCCAACAATTTGGGTAAGAATTTAATCACAGTGTATGTTTTAATACTGTTTTCACATCCATTTTAAATTAACAAGTTTTAACAGGATTTAATGGCGGCTATTTAGTTGATCTACTTAAAAAGTTATTAGCAAGGATAAACAAAAGCATGGATTTCAAACCAGCAACTTATAAAGCTTTACTATTAAAATTTAATTTTATGGTTATCATATGTTTAGAAAAAATAGGTTAAATATCTAAGTAAAATAAAAAATAGTACAAAATTGTTAATTAATCTTTTTCCACATTTAACAATAAACGTTGCTAAAACAATATAAAAAGCGCTAAGTATTATGAACTTTTTTCATATTACACACTCAATATCGGTTTGTATTTGTTGTTTTTACTTAACGAAAAATTATTTATGAAAATTTAAACCTAATTTAATATAATATGCACTCTTTTCCTTAAGTTTTTTTTAATGTGCTCTGTAAGGCACCCATTTTATTGCAGTTTGTTCATTGTGTCTTTTTTTTAAGCTGCATTTATCAGTTTTATTTTATCTAATGTTAAAAAAACTTAAAACGACTTTTAAATAAAAAAAACACTTAGGAGTAAGCATGTCTCTTGACCGTCTACAATATCAGAAATATTTTCATATTGTTTTTTTTTACCTTGTCATCCAAGCAATGGCACGACTAAAATTCGCAATCCTCGGCAATGACACCTTGTTGCCGGGGGCGGTGAAAGATCTCTCTCCCAACTGGATCATCAGATTTATTAGGATTTTGGACCTAATGGGAGAAATATAAAAAGGTGTGAGCCACAATAGACCGATCGGTCGCGGTGGAAGGGTGTTATACCCACTCACTTTAAACCTACCTACCTACTTCGTCATCCGGTTTAGTACAATTTAGCACTGGCTTATTTGTCACCAGCTTTAAAGGTATTTTTTCTTTTTTAGGTTTTTTAAAGCTAAGCAGTATTTTTAGATTTTTGCTTTTTTAAGGAGCTATTATTTACCAGTAGCTTAACGTTTTTCTTTAGAGCTAATATATTTTAATATTAGAGGTATAATAAGAAATGTAAAGGTACTACTTACATCACTATAAATCTTACATATCAATTTAATATAAGATTCTAAAAAACTTATCCTACCAAAATTACTTATGTAAAATAAGGGCCAAGTTACTTACCAAAAATCTCGGCCTTTTCTCCCTTCCTTTGGCATAATTTTGCTGTTTCATACTTTTTTGACTTGGCAAGTTTTTTAATAATTTGTTTTTATAAACGAATGTTTTGTTTTCATTAACACAGGCAGTTTTTCTTTAATAATACAGACAGATTGAACCAAAAAAAAAAAAATGGAATAGCAAAGTTATGGCTAAAGAAGATGGGAAAAAATATACGCAACTAATTGAACTTTTAATTTAACACATATAATACATAGGTACTTAGTGATGTACCCTTAAGACAAGAAGGGTATGTTGGGTATGTAATTTATTTCAATAAAATTGTGGACAAAACCAATCAAGTTTTAGATATCAGTACTTCAAGAGGTCGAGAGTTTTGGACACGAACTTGTCCCTTATTTTTCATGAGGGTTTTTGATGAAATCTCCCTTTTTTATTTTAATGAATAGAATATAATCCTGCCTGCATTTTTAATTCAAAGACAATTATGCCTTTAAAAACTAAGATTTCAAACTTCAGATTGCAAATTTCTAAAATTCCCCTCTAAAAATTCGATAATACCTTCCCTGTTTCAGAGCGTTTCGAAAAGAAATGTGCAGTTTTCGGAAGTTTTTTTTCTTGTGTCCTATAACCTTATATATCCAAATTTAGAGTTTTTTTTCTCGGAAGTGTACCATAGTTTTAATAAGTAAATAAGTACGTGAGTTAGTCAGTCAGAACTAAAATTGGCGATTTTCAAAATTGAATGTCTCAGAGACCACTTAACATTACTTTTGTATTTTTTAACAGGTAATTAGAATACTTATTTCATTTTACATACCAAATTTCATACTTTTTTTAAACAATTATGTAATTTTATTATGATAGGGAGAACACGCTAAAACGTTTCGTGTAATATACCTTTGCGAACATTTTAGAAACTAGTAATTCTTGTAAATACATTTTATGTTTTCTTCTTTAAAAAATAATTTAAACACATTCCTTGTTTATTTTATTATATTTTATTTGTTTTATTTTTCTAAAGATATTAAAAAACCCATGTTTATTTCTTTGCAGATCGTCTAAGATCTTCTTGTATTTCTTATTTTTTTATTTCTTGAGTAAACTTTAAAAATTACATACTGCAAACGATGGTACTTTTTTTGAGTACCAATATTATATGTTATTTCCGTAATAAAGTATTGGATACTTTATTTTTGACAATAAGTTTGCCTATTTAAAATAATCGCAATACTTAAATTACGGTTCATATTGTACTTTTTTATGGTATAAACTAATAAGATTACAAACAAAGACTTACAATACAATACAACAACGAAGGCTGGATCTCGCGATGACAATAAAAAGTCGGGCGGTTGTATTTGACAATATCTTCATAAATAAAAAAATGTATGTAAAATTTGTAAAAACCTTTTTAATTTGAAATTATGTGCTACTATATAAACCTTAAACTAAATAAAAAATTACAATTTGTGTTTTAAAAATTTGTTGTACAAGTGTTTTCTGTGTGTCAAAAATTTAATATTTTTTTAAAATATGGAAATAAAAAGGAAACAGCAGATTCCTTAGGTCGAAAAAATGCAATTAACGTAAACTCGCCTTATCCCAAAGTTGATTATAACTATGATATAGGGTGTCAAACTTTTAATTTTGTTTTCGTTTTTCCGTAATAATTTTTAAACTAAAAGACATAGCGGTACAAAATTGAAGATTCGGGGAATCTTTGAGACAAGAAATTTAAATTGGTCCATGCTTTGATGTTGCTGTTAAAGGGCGCCAGCTACGGCCTACCTTACTTATTTTAGATGGCATAGCTTTTCTAGGCTTAGTATATTGACCTGTTTATTAAAAAAGAAGTTATTATAATTCCCGCTGCGTCAAAAATGTATATCTTATTTAGGTCTTTAAGACCAACTGATTTCGAGATAAACGCACTTTAAAGGACCCCGCAATTTTCCTAAAAAAATGAGTTTCGGCCAATTGTTTTCAAACTTTGCAAAGTAATAGTTTTCAAATTAAAATTTTTTTAACCCACTGATCAAAAATCTTTTTGGGCACAAAACCCAAAAACCCCTTTAACCCCTTCAAAATCAGCCCTAAAGGACACTGAGGATGGTGACCTTTGAGGAAGCGTTAGAGGGGTTTTCGGGTTTTGTGACCGAGGAGACTTTTAATCAGCGTGCTGAAAACTATTACTTTGTAAAGTTTGAAAACAACTGGCCAAAACCCATTTTCCATAGGAAAAGTGCTAGTTACTTTAAAGTGCGTTTATCTTGAAAACAGTTACTTCTAGAGACCTAAATGAAGTATACATTTTTGACGCAGTGGGAACTATAGTAACTTTATTTTTAATAAACAGGCCAATATAGTAAGCCCAAAAAAAGTTATGCAATCTAAAACAAATGCGGTAGGCCGTAGCTGGCATCCCCTACTAGCAACATTAAAGCTATAAGACGAATGTAAATTTCTCGCCCCAAAGAACCCCCATATATTCAATTTTGTACCGCTTTGTCATTTAGTTAAGACATTATTACGAAAAAACGAAAACAAAATTAAAAATTTGACACCCTGTATCTTAGTTATTATCAACTTTGGGATAGGGCAAGTTAATTGCATTATTTCGACCTAAGGAATCTGCTGTTGCTCTGTGTCCCATTACTTCTGGGACACGCTGTGTATATTTTAAATCCGATTTCACAATATGATTGAAAAAACAAATAAGAAAGTAATAATTAATAGGTTGTGTTGTTTAAACTATATATTTTTGTAAAACTATTTCTGCCTTAAATAATAACGCAGTAGCGTTACTTTTGAAAATTTTGTTATATGTAAAACCAAAATAATAGCTTTTACATTTTTACTTATAAACGGCCTTTACTTTTGTGTATAAAAATACTTTTTATTTAAAGCATTATACCTTATATTATGATGAAATTGCAAAGTGTAGTTAACCTTTGACACAAGTAAGTAAAGTCAAAGAATAATGAACTTGTTAAAGTTTTAAGCCTGCATATAATGAGGCTCTAAGTACAGCTCTTAAAGAAACGCAAATAAAAGGGATAAGTTAAGTTACTACAAAGACATTCTGTAATTTTGAAGCACATACACGTGGTACTTTTTTTCTTTGCTTATAGAAGTGAATAATAAAATAAATGCGTATCTCTGACATAATTTTCTGTGCTTTAATGTCGAATATTTTATTTTTATATTGGAGATCTATTTTATTTATATTTGAAAAAATTTCACAAAGATTTTAAATTAGATATTGGATGGTTTAAATTTAAAAATTGAAAAAAACAATATTGGTTTTACAAAAGTACTATCAAGCAACTTTTAAAATATGAAGTGAAAATAGGATCTGAGTTTTTTAAAACTTATAAATTTTACCGTTTGAGAAAACCGAATTGTAACCAAATTATGCTTCGTGGTTATGTGGTTAAGTTGATTATTTATTAGCTCATTACCTATTTTTTGCTTTTATTGAAAAAATCTTAAAATTCGCATTAAAAATGCTTTTAGCAAGTGTTACAAGAAAATGTTTTGCTCAAAGGGAGTAAATAATTTTTGAAAAAATTAACAAATGTTAACGGCAATTATTTAAACCTCTAGAAATATAGGCATTGTTAATTGTAAGACATTTTATTCAACACATTTTTATTATTAACTAATTATACAAGATACCAGGGTAAGAGTGAGTATATGTTAATGATATCCAAAAAGGTAAATGTATTAACAAAAAAACAAAATTATTTTTTCTGAAGAGCATTAAAGAAAATCTTTAGTGCTGTGAAAATAAGCTGTGTTTTTAAAATTAGTGCTTAGATTTAATTTTTTAAACAACTTATAGTAGAAAACCCTTTAATAATATGTGTATTACGTCATTTGTTTCCGGAGATCGAAAACTAAAAAAATACGACCGCATTAAGAAATGTTAATGTAACAACGAAGAAAACAAGAAGTCTCATTAAAAAAATAATATTATTTTTAGGAAAGTAATATAAAAGTGTAAAAACCTAAAAATCAATTTTTTTTTATCTTCGAAATTATTCCAAACTTTAATGGATTTATTCCGCATAATTATAATAAGTAAATACAATAAGGCAGTTGTTAATTTGGACAAATAATTTAAGATTTTTTCTTTAAGCAACAATATGTTTTATTTTTGTTGTTTTCTGGGACTCGTAGGAAAAATATAGCTTCTAACGCATGCGCAAAGTTATTTTTCCGCAATTGACTGCTTGCACAAACTTCGTTTTGTTCGTTCAACTGCAGTCGCGTGCGGAAAAATATGACTTTGCGCACTTGTTAGAAAAACCTATTTTTGCTTTTTTTAACCAACATTAGTTCTTGGGAAGCATAGGTTGAATTGACAAATATTTTTAGCATTGGTCTACCGTATAATTTAAATAGCACTTTTTGGGCTATTTATGTTGTAAAGTTGGTTTTATAACACTTATACAGGGTGATTCAAAAGTAAGCGGCATCCTTTCGGGAGCTTAATACTTGCATAAAAATAAGGCAAAAAGTTCCTATTAATATGGGTCCGAAAAGGAAGCTACGTGAATAGGACACCTTAAAGAAAAAAAAATTCTATAACTTTAAACCCCTTTGAATTTAAATTTTAAAAATTGTTGTACGGTATAAACATTTGAAGGTAAATATGATTCTAAATTCAAAATTTTAAAATTTTAATCAGGAACGTCACATACGGGGGAGGGTAAGTGTTAAAATATCCTTTTTTCTTTTACACTTTAGGTTATTGTGATTTTGTTAGGAAATTATGAAATTCTGGAGTTTTTTACGTAAAAAAGGTACTCTTAGTTTAATTCGCTAAAGCATACCATATACGAGAAAATCGACTTTAAAAACTTACTGATTTGCAAATGTTTATTGATGAAAATTAATCTGTTTTTACCCTTAACCTCCCCCGCATGCGGCGCCCCTGAATAAAATTTTAAATTAAGTATTTTATTTACCTTTAAATGTTTATACTGTACAAGAATTTTCAAAATTTAATTTTAAAAGGGTTTAAAGTTATAGAGAAAAAATCTTCTTTAAGGTGTCCTATTCAAAGGGGCGTAGCTCCCTTAGGAAGCATTTTCGGACCCATATTAATAGGAACTTTTTGTCTTATTTTCATGCAAGAACCACGTTTTGAAAAGGATGCCGCTTACTTTTAAATTACCCTGTATATTGAAAAATATAATATTGGGAAAAACCAGTTAGCATAATGTAAGTTAGGGTATAAAATAACTTAGCTTGGAAATTATGACGGTAAAAACGACAACGGACGTTATTTTATAAAGTCTAAAATAGGTAATTATAATATTCTATACTAATCTGATTAAAAATCCTAGAAAATTATTACGTTTATATGTAAAAAAGTATATTAAAATCTGTTTTTTGCATTTTCACAGTAACTAATCTATCCTATTTTAAAAGAACTGTCGTAATTTGTTACATAAACATAAAATTTTAATATGCATTTTACTATCAACCTAAACGTCAGTTATACGGCTTCCCCATATATAAACTACCCATTTTAATTGCTCAGTAAAATTGTTAAAACTTAATAAAACTAACATTTTATTACAGTTAATTACAATTTACTCTTAAGAATTTACTATATTATACGACTTATTCAAACTTTTAAAAACAACGTCTTTTAAGTAAATGCCATGAACTTCAATGCACTTTTCAAGATTTGACAAAAAATGATTCATGACACGATGTAGGAAAACCTGATCTATTCACCAGACCTCTCTAGGAATTCGGACTTTATAAGATCTTTGATGTTTCTTGGACAAGTTGCAAAATTCTTTGACTTTAACTAGACCCACAGAAAAAAGTCTGGTGCAGTTAAGTCCGGGGACCTTAAAATCCAAATGAGTCGGCCATTAAACACTTCTCGCAGAACACTTTTAGAGTTTTTAGCAGTATGTACTGTCGCTTTATCTTCTTTTATGAAGTTACTCTTTATATTTTTACGCAAAAAAAAACTTGTCGTTGAACTGAATAATCCATAAGAATTAATGCTAAACATTAAATTATGTGTTCAAACCTAATGATGCTTTATTAGAAAAATAACCTTTTACGAAAATATTTTTTTCTAGTTTTGTGACAAGTGCCTACTCGATTAAAAATTTGTTAATTTAAATGCCAAAGGCTCAAGAGGATAATAATATAAAAAAAGTACTGACTTATACCAAATAGAATTTATTTCAATACCAAAATAGGTTGGCTTTATTGGGAACCCTGTATTAAAAAGTATCGAAGGCACAAAACTCGTAAAATTCCAAATCTAAGGATTCTTAAATTAATATTTTTTATGATACCAACACCCTACTCCTTAAGAAGGAACTTATGCCCCGAGCAAAAGAATAACTTGAAATTTACTTGGCTAGTTCTTTTCACGCGTTGTTTGAAGAGGAATACTTAAGCCCCTGTTAGATGTCTTGCTTGTAAAGTCTAGGAGCTCATTATTCGTGGGTCTATTTTTAGAGATAAAGTTTTTTTTTTAATTTTGCATATATAATTTAATAATTACCTAATAGGGACTTTAATAAAAAAATATTAACAAAACAAGTTTTAAAGTAGCAAAAAAAGTACCAGTTTTAAAAATAGCAATTAAAATACCTTATTTTAAACCCTAAATTAAAATTAAATGAAAGTACTTTTGTTCAGAAATAGAATAACATGAACTGGCTTTTATTTTAGACACACTTTAATGAATAATATACGTAGATGCGTGTTTAAAGCAAAGTTTCATATTCTATTATTTGGATATTGAACTATTTTCTTTATAAAAAAAAACTTAAAAAAGAACAAAAATAATACCAAAAATCACTTACCAGGCCTTTCCTCTGACGATTTCCAAACAATATTATCATTATCAAAGAAAGAAATGCAAATTATTTTATTAATGTGTAAAGTATTTAAACTAACCAGTACCTTTTATTGCTTAAAACATTTATTTAATTTAATTTACCAAATTACTTTTTATATACATTTATGGATAATTTAAAAAGTAACAAATGGAATTTTTCTAAATATGTTTTTACCATTTTAATAAACTGCAAAAAATGGTTCTTTTTAAAGAAATAACTGACTTAAATTTTGACAAAGCACACATCAAATTTAGAGTTTAAAATAAAAGTTTTTGGGGGTTTTTAAACTTTTCCGTTGATATTTGTGCGGTGTGTGTTAAAAACAACCAAAACTCTGCGCCAGTTACTTTATAAGAGCTCTTTTAGATTTTAAAATAATAAAAGGTTATTAAATAACAAATTTTGTTGCCTTTTTTGTGCTTTCTTAATAGTACCTAAGTAGACTGGCACTCTAAGAATGTACATCTCTTTAAGTGCTTTTAAAGACGTTATATCAACTCATAAAATATTTTTCTTTTTAATTATTTTTAAAATTTTTATTACATTGCTTTATCTCTTTTTTAAATATTTTGTGTATTTTCTTTTTTGTCAAGATATCCTTAAAAAATGGTAACAAAAAAAAACAAATAGGAAACCGTACAAGTTTTTAAAGCTTTATTATAAACGACTGTATTTCCAATTTGCATATTTTGAAAAGAAAATCTATATGTAAAAAGAGTAAACAAAGCCGCCATGAAAAATTAAATATAAAAAGATATACCTGTTTCAAAGATGTAAAATCAGCATTTTCAGGAAATAAAAATGCAAAAAGTATCCCTTGTAAAAACACTCGTTCAACCTATTATAGCATCAATTTATTAGGGCAATAAGAAGTATTTTATGGCGACTACTTAAATATACCCATAAATAAAAATAGCTTGTTTTATAGAAAATGTTTTATTGTGGGTTAAGGTTTTCTTTCAATTTTTTTAACAGTTTTTAAGTATTTAGGCCAGTTTTATTTTTTATTATTAATAAACCTTAAAATATAATATTTTATTAAGGAAATGTATGATTATTGATTTACCATTACGAAAAGTTGTGCAATGTCTACTGAAAAAAATAAATTTGATAATATTTTTAAAAAGTGAAATGTTTTGATGTACGACTTTATTTATACCGCGTGCCCCGCGGACATATAACACCTGATTACGTGCATACTTACAAAGATATTGTTTTTTAATTCTTAAAGTATGCCGCATAATTTACCCTTTTCAAGAATCAATAATCGATTTTTGCGACTTTAAGTAGTTGAAACAAACATTTTTTCTTAATACCACCCTGTATATTTTTCTAGTCTATCAGACTAGGCTTGAAATTCTCTTTTTAACTATATGTCACGATGTAACATTTGCTTTTTAAAATCCCTCAAAAAAATATTAAAATAAGCTTCAGTAGGCCGTAATATGCTGCGTGAACCATATTTAACTCTAGTTCGTCGTGATTTCAAACAACAAATGAAGTCTTACAATATGTTTTAAATTGTTTTGGCCTGTCAGTCGACGGTGACTAGGTTTTTCATATTTAGAAAAAAACTTCTGCAGCAACTCGCCTTATTTTGAAAAGCAGAATCGGAACTTCATATTGTTATTTAGCAATTTAAAAAATATATTTTTTCTACCTGCGTGCGCGAAGTACTTACTTTGCGCACGCAAATGAGTGCGCAAAGTTTAACTTTGCACACGGAAACTCTTTGCGCACGCATTTTCCTTTTGCATATTTGCCGTATTTATGGTCGATTTTTAAATGTATTAATAACTTCTGGATGAAATAATATTAAAAAAAAAGGGTTCTATATATTCTTTTATTGTGCTTTATTGCATTTTAGATACATTTGGCGCTTAGTAAATATCCCATATCAATTTCCTTTATTATCATTTTAATGTTTTTTCGTGCACCATGTATTTCATAGACACCATGCTAAACAATAAAAAATCAAAGAATTTTTCTTGTTGCTGCAGCAACCAAGTACAAACATTTTCTAATGTCACGGAAGCATCAGAAAATTCGGTAAAAAGTTTAAAATAGGTTTCTAAGAATGGAGGAAGAATTGCCAGACGATGTTTTAAAAGCCGCAAGTTTGGCCAACTTAGAGCTCCTGTCGGCAAAATCAAAAAAAAAGTACGAGAAACAGTATAATTCATTTGAAACATGGTCTGAAGAAAAAGGCGTTAAAACTTTGAAAGAGGAGGTACTTTTAGCCTATTTTCTCAAACTAAGCAAGGAATTTAGTCCAAATACTCTATGGTCGAAATACTCCATGCTGAAAAGTGTTTTAAAGATCAAGAAAAATGTAGGTATCGGCATGTTTTATAAGTTAGCAGCATTTATTAAGAAACAAAATGTAGGCTTTCGGCCAAAAAGGTTAAGGATTTTTTCAAAAGAAAAAATATCTACATTTATTAATGAAGCACCTGATGAAATATATCTTTTGATAAAAATTGCGACCATTTTCGGACTTGCTGGCGCCTGCAGACGAGAACAAAGGCAACCTAATTGTTGTGAAGATTCCAGACACAAAAAAACTATACCTTACGTACTTTCGTCCTGTCTGAAGAGATCAACGACGGAAAGTATTTGTTCTTATATCGGAAGTATACAGCATTACGGCCACCGACAACACATCAACGGTTTTTCGTATATTTCAAAAGGGGAATTTGCACACAACAATGCGTTGGGATCAATACATTTGGGAATATGTCTTCTGAGATAGCAGCATTTTTAAAGTTGCCGAATCCAGAACTATATACCGGCCACAGCTTCCGGCGATATTCTGCAACGTTACTTGCAAATTCCGGAAAAGGACTCATAAATATAAAACGGTTAGCCGGTTGGAAATCGACAACGGTAGCCGAGGGATACATTGAAGAATCAACAGGCTACAAAAAGGGGTTAAGTAACACAATTTTAAACTGCAACAAGCCAAAAACTCTCAAGAAGCCAGATGAAATGTACTGTTTCACAGACGCTGTTCAATCAGCTAAAACACAAGATTTCGTCTTAACATCGAGCAGCGAACCATCATCTACGTTCCTAAGAAATCATTTGAAATCGGCCATAAACCTTCAACATGCAACTAATTGTACTTTTAACATTAATATTGTTAATAATAATTAATAATAGTTTTTTGTATAATCAGTTAAAATAAAAATTTAATTATTTACTTTGGATTTTTAATTTTTACTAAAATATTCGTATATTTCTAATAATCATATTATTTAATAAAATGCTCGTAAAAAAAGTATTCGCAAGTAGAAAAAGTATTGTTCCAATACTTTTCCGCACTTAAAGCTTATCCGAACTTCGCTTTGTGTCGTTCGTCTAACTGCTTTAGCGTGCGGAAAAGTATCACTTTGCGCACTTATTAGGAAAATAAGTATTTATTTTTTTTACCATATACAATTATCAATATTGATTAACTTTATAAATTTTACCATTATTCATTTATGAAAACCAACTAAAAAATACCTGTCATTGTTACACTGGAGTTTTCAAATCAGTGGTTATGATCGCATCTATTAAAAACTGTAAAAATGATAGTTTAATAGATTGGACAATAAAAGTATGCTGTTTCTATTTTATTTTTAGAAACATAGCAAGTTGCTTTAAAACATTGTTCTAAAATATAAAAAATCCAGTCACCCCCCACTGCCAATAACCAGATCAAAACGCTTTACTAGCACACTAATCAAATTAAGGCGTTTAGCTAATTATAACCAAAAAAACGATATTAATCAGTATTCACCATACCATTTAGGTATGGTTGACTTTGATTATAACGTCTTCTTTATAAAATTTATGTTAAAAGTATTTCTATGCCCTGTCATTTAAAACCAATTATTACCATGATTAATACCGGAAAAGTTTACAATACGAAAATGTATCGTTCGATAATGTAATTTCCAAAAATTGTTTGTCAATAAAGGTAATGGTATTTTATTTTAAGTAATTATCATTTGGGATAAACACTATATTAACTAACCCAATTCGTACTTTAAAATTATAAATCTAACAAGACCAAAAATTTTTTTATATAAATTTAATGCTTTAATTTGCGCGCGCACACTTTCAATTGTATTTAAACTTGCAATAATTTGTTTATTGTGTACTTGTTTAAAGGGAGACAAGTTGTATACTCAAATTTGTTGTTTTATCCTTAGATGCAGCAAATGTTTTTAATGTTATTTGTTTAATTAACCATGAATAGGTTTAGAAGAGACAAAATAATAAACCAATTTATAAACAATTATGTATTATATTTTATTTATTTTTAAAATAAAATATGAAAAAATTAATAAAACAATTATTTAAATAATAGGTTTCTATGTTAAGTGCTAAAGTATAAAATATTGCATTAACAATCAAAGTTTCGCATACACATACAGTATAAAATTGCTGATTCTCAGCAAAAAATCAACGTAAAGACATTTAAAAAAATGTGAATCTTGACTGGTAGAACAGTCATAGTAAACTAGATTAGTGATATTTTTAAATTAACTTTGGAAAAAAACGCATATAAACAAATTACTTTGTATTTGCTGGTGTAAAATGATTTAAATAAATTTATCCTTTTTTAAAATATTTGTAAGGGTTTCATTATACTTAGTTTTAAATATTAAAACTTAAGCTTTAGAATAAGGGGTTGTAAGCTCTCTATCTTCACTAGTAGAGTATGAGTATGAGCGAAAAAGCTCGGAGAACTATTTTGCATTTTTTGGCTTTTTTTTACAATACCTCGAGAACTGATAAATGGATTTAAATTTCTTAGAAACAGTTTCTTCACTTTTTAATAATAAATAAAACTTATTCAAAAAAACTTTCATTTTTTAAGTTGGTTTTCCGGCTCTGGGGCTTTTAACAATAAAAATTATCAATAACAATTTTTCGACCACTTTTCGTGAAAAGAAGCCTAAATATTCAGATTTACCGCTTAAAGTAAAAATAGTAAGAATAAATACGAAATACTTACTTATTTGGCGCCCGTATTATAGACCCAGAGCATATATTACTGTTTTCTTTTGTTTTTTTGGTGAGAAAACTAATGAATAGGGTTAGCCAGCTTTTTTACATAATAAACTATATTTTGTGTTTATTAAACATGGCACAGCAACTTTAAGTACCTATGTCAAAAGTTGTTTTTTAAAACTAGCTATGCTTTAAAAATGTGATTATACTTTTGAAAACATCTTTTATATTTAGCAGTTGCCTGTATCCATATTTGCTTCTTGATATTACGAAAACAACTGCGGCATGCATTCATTCATTTTTTTTTTTTAATTTTTAAGATATGTTACAAAGGCTGTGTAAAATCTAGGTACTAAGTACCACCTGCCAGATATTAAGATGGTTCTTCTAATGGTTTTTCCAGTGCTGTTAAATTGTACCATGTTTAATAAATATGTTAATCACAAAAGCATTGGTAATCTAATACACAAAATAATATAAATTTCTTCAAAGACGCCCAGTTTCTATCCAAAAATCTCGGCTTCTTAAGAGATCTAAAATAAGAGCAAGTTCTGTCTACAATTTTGTTTCATTCTTTTTTGACTAAACAAGTTTTTTACTGATTTGTCTGTATAAATGAATGCTCTTTTGTTGCTTTAAACAGCTCTTTTTATTAATACAGACACATCGGTAAACATTTTACCAAGTCAATAAAGAATTAAGCAAAATTGTAGATAGCATTTGTTTTACATAGGTGTTTTTGTTAGAATTCTTTTCTTTTTTCTTAGTTTAATAAATGGGAAAAAAGTGGAGGAAGGGATCTCAGTTCTTTTTTCTCAGTATACCTTGCCCTGTAGGTAACACATAACTAGACTGCATATGAAGTACGGAAAATGCTCAATTTAATGTCTAAAGGGACCTACAGACTATCGATCTTTTTAAACCTACTTAATCGCCGATTAAGACTTTTCAGTGGGTCGATTAAATTTTTTCTTTTCCTTCACTTAATTAAATTCTAAATTATCTTAATCGCCAAAAGCTGCAATCGTTTAACGTAAATGAAGCGTATTTATTTGTTAAAAGAGTGACGATTAAAAACGTTCTGCACCACACACTTCTTTTTTAAATGAAGACTAACGAATCGGCGATTAAGATTTTAAGCGCGGCCAGAAAATATTATGTTTGGTTTTCGCCCACAAACTGGCAATGTTAATCAACGCTTTCGACTGCCACGATTAAAACTGCTTAAAAAAACAAGGTCTGTGGGGGCCTTAAGTGATATTAAAATGAACTTACCTTGTTTGGAGTCTAATCGGTAAATGTAGCAATTTTCAAAATAATTGTACCAAAAAGTAGGCCTAAAAAACGATCGACTAGGAATACCTTTTCTGTGTAATTACTAAAATTCCACCAACACAAAAAAATTTGGAAAGGATTTACCAGACACATGTCCGGTAGGTCACGTTTAAAAAAAACAATTTAAAAAACTAGCTACGTGAAGGGCTATGAAATAAACAACTTTAACAAATTTAGCTAGCCCACCTTAAACGCAAAACGTGGTTTTGGGGCCAATCTTTTGGAGGGCTTCAGCGATCTTAAAAGGCATTTTTTAGGGCATGTTTATATAAACTTTTTTTATACTTTGAAAAGTACAACAGGACTTAAAAGTATTCAGGGTACCCTCTATACACTGCTTGTGTTTATGTTTACATAGTATATATATACAAGCGGTTCACTTTTTCCTGAATGCAGTTATGCTTAAATTGATTATACATTTTTGGCTAAATAAATAAGGCAAAGGTCATCCATTTTTAAAACACTTACCACCGTAAAAAAAATTAGATTTAATGTTGCCCCATGATCACTTTTTAATGTAGTTGGGTTCATTAAATCGCAATTTAAAGTTATATAAAAGCATATATGAATAAACACATTTTTTCGTTGAAAGCTTGTTCTTCAATAATTCAAGTTTTGTTATTATGGCCAACAAACACAAATATGTGTGAATACATGAATACATATACGAATGTGTTTTTTTCTATCGCATATCGGCAACATATCAGTAAAAACACCTTTTAATAGTCACATTTTTGCAA
Source organism: Listronotus oregonensis (assembly GCA_019359885.1). NCBI lineage: Eukaryota > Metazoa > Arthropoda > Insecta > Coleoptera > Curculionidae > Listronotus > Listronotus oregonensis. The sequence continues at coordinate 7,035 of JAHBCN010002426.1, read as the reverse complement.
CTTTATATGTGCAGTATTAAAAATTAATCTCGAGTCTCGAAAAACTTTTTTTCGACACAGCTGCTGACTGAAAAAACTTGAAATTTGTTATTTGAAAATATGGGTATGAGTGTGATTGCTTCTGAATATTCAAATAATTTTTCGATTCAACGTTCGAAATTAGAATTTTTAATAAATTATGGGTAAAGAACGATGTAAAGTGAAAATGTAAAATGAGTTTTTTATGTTAAACGGAATCCATTTCGATTGGCAGGCAGCTGAAATTGGTTCGGTTATATTTTTTATAAATATTGCTTTTTCTGGATATGTGTTTATATTTAAGTTTTTATGTTATTCTTACCATTTTTCAAAGACTTAGTTTAAAAAGTAATCTTAATGATAAATTAGTTATTTGAAAATAATCTTTAAGCTTATTAATTTTGGGTTGTTTTTAAGTATGTAATACATCACAAAAATACTTAAGGAAAATAATATTTTTTAAAATTAATTGTATAAAGTAAGAAGTTCCGCGTCTTTTTAACTGCACTATGAAGGAATGCATAAAAGTGGTAGATCGTCGCGTCGGTAAGCTGAAGAAAAAGAATTGTTGTAATAGTATTGCCAGTGATGAGGCGAACAAATTCAACATTTCCCAGACATGGAAACAATACTTTAAGCAGGGGATAATTTAAAAACGAGGAGAAATTCTTCTTGGTTTAATTGAGAAATCCAAGCTTTTTTTAAAGCTGCTTTGACTATTTATGCAGGATCCTGCAATAGTGCGTCAGACATTCCGTAGCTTTTGTACCAATGAGGAAGTTGCACATTTTTTTATTTTATTATAAAGTTTCTAAAACTATAAAGTATCAATTGCCATATATTTTTCTAATTTTCAACTTACTGTTGCGCAGCTCGCAAACAAGGATAGCTTGCTGTGACGTCACGATCCGGTATCGGTCAAAACGACTCTCTGTCACACTCTCTGTTTTGCTTGTCATTTAAGCGGCATCAAGGTGATTTTGTTTCATGATCTTGTTAGTTGGGCGTGTTTCTTGAGTGCTGTTTTCATTTGCTTTCGTTGTGCTAACAAAATATTGTTCTGTTATAATTGTTTTAAAAACTAGACTTCATTTATTATGACTTCTACTGAAGCTGGATTTGTCCAAGGGCAATCTGATAACTTGCCAAAAATTGATGCATTATCAATGTTTAAATACGTCTTACCGAAGGAATCTTATTAAAATAGTTTTTTTCCACTTTGTATGTCTAATTATTAAATAAAAACCGAGAAAATGATATTTAATATTTGATGAATGTTGTCTGTTTTTGAGGCAAGTTAAATATTGGGTACTTACATTAACATGATCTTCGCAGATATGTAAAGTAGATTTTACACTAACTGGACTTTTCTTCAAATCCCTTTTCATCGCTATACACCATTTTTTTTTGTATTTTTTCATCTTTTGGAACCTTAAAAAATAATTTGTTGGGGCCGGTTTTTGTTGTGGAACTACATGTGTGGTCCAAAAAGGTATAACGCCATAAAATTGATTTTTTTAGGAAGTCGGAAATTTAATACATGAAGTTTAACAAATATATAATTTTTTTAATTTTATACCGTATGTCCCAAATTTTTTTTTGGTAAAAACTTTCAAAAACGAAATGAAATTCCGGACCATTATATAGATATTGACCAAATATACCCATATCATAAGTAAAGTGTTAAAAATGTCATTAGACAGACGCGTGTGGAAGAAGAAGTTAAGTTTTGTGAGTGGACTCGATTCCGCGTTCAGGAAAATTAGTTATTTTTTATACACGTATTTTTTTCTGATAAGGCTACATTTTACAACAATGAATGCGTTAATAAGCATAATTTTTATTATTACACTAAAGAAAGTACAAAATTTATACGACAAATGGACTATATCATCGTTGATTAATAAATGTTAGTAGCGCCTAACTTTTTTAACGGTCACCTTATCGGTCAAATGTATTTTAAATTTTTAACAAACGGTTTATCTGGGTTGCTTTTTTAATTTACCAACAAATATACAGGCACAAAATGTGAAGTTAAAACAAGATGGAGCTCCAGCACATGTTTCGCGACAGGGTAAAGCCTTGCTAGATAACACATTGGTACAAAAGTTTTGACTAATGTTTTTGGCAAAGTACTTAAAGTATTTACTACCCTTTGAGAACTTCTTTCTACTACTAACAAAAACCAAATGAATTTCTTGTAGTCTTAAAAATGTAAAATGAAAAAATAAACTGAGAAAATATTTCTGTCTATTTATTGCTGCTTTATTTCACTAACAATTTTATTGCACGGTTTTTTTCCAGGGGGGGGAAAGAGGAAAAGGTACAAAAATATTTTTTTATCAAACAGGGCAAATTGCTATATTTTACCTATAAGGCCCCAAATCTCATTCTATTTGAACAACAAAAGTTTAGATTCAGTATTTCTTAACTTGTTTACTCTTATAAATAAAACTATTAAAAAACTCATATTTGGAGAACAATAATTTCTCCCCAGCCATTTTTTTCCATTTATTAAACACAGAAAAACGAGAAGATATTTAACCAAAAAAGCTTATATAAAAATAAGCAGCATGTTCTTATCCAAAAATCTCGGCGTTCTAAGTAATGATATCTAAAACTAGACCAAGTTCTTTTTCCACTTGGCAAATTTTTTACTGATCTGTCTGTATAATTATTAAAAAAGAACATGTTATTAATATAGACAAATCAGTTTAAATCTGCAAGGCCAAGTCAAAAAAAAATGGGGTTTAATTTTGGATCTCAGTATTATGGTGCCTATTTTACATAAGTGTTTTTGGTAAGATTTATATTTTGAAATACAATACTAAGAATGCGATTACCTTTTAACACCACATATACAAGAAGGTTTTCTTTTTAAATTCGTTTTTATAAGGGAAGTGATTATTATCTTATCGATGTTCCTGTTACCATGAACATCGCTAAAAAAGAGAGATTATTGGCTTTTGTACGAAAAAATACGTATATATTTTAATCTCTTGGAAAAGATATATCTCTTTGTAAATTATGGAGCGCGTTTTAACAATACGACAAAAAGAATTTTACTTTGTGCAAACAGATAAAATTTTTATAGAATTTAAAATAAAAATATATTTGTTTTATATTCTGAAAAAATTTTCAATTCTTTTGATAGAATAATAATACCAAGAAAAAAATATTAAAAGACTTGTTGTTATAGCCAGATACTTTATTCAAATTCTATATATATGTTTACCCTTAACGACAACAAATGTTAAACTGCGGTTAAGATTTTATTTCTTGTTGTATTTGCTTTAAAATAATAAATAATAACACTTGTGTGTACCTTTATTAAAAACCATTTAATTTATTTAACACAAAGTTATAAAATAATCTATTAAAAAAATATATATTATAATAAAATGTTTTTGATATATTTAATTATTATCATTAAGAGATTTAAAAAAATAATAAAACAAAGTTAATATTTGTTAATACATGATTTTACATAAACAAAAAATACGTTTACTGTTATTACAACGATTAACATTCAATATGAAAATTTAGTGAGGTCAATTTTTTGACGATTTTATTGCAACGATCGTAATTTTTTTAACCATTGTTAGCTTAAATTTGTTTAGGTATTTGAATAGCCAAGAACTCCCCGTTTTATGACCTTGCCAACGAAGTTATTATTTAAGATTATTTGACAAAGAGTAATGTACAAAGTAAAGTAAATAACAGTAGTGTCATTTTATTAAATATTTAATTAAAAATTTAAATATTTAATTGTACCTAAAGTATTTTGTTTTATTTAACTCTAATTAAATATTAATGTTTACTTACCCACCTAAAGATTGTCCAATAAAATGTTTAACAAATACCTTTTGCTTACACCTACCTAAAAAGAAAAAACAAATATTAAAAAAGAGAAAATAAAATCCTTTTAGAGTAATTTTAAAAGATTTGCCAAATATAAAGCGACTTTTATTTTAAAAGCTAAAATTTGGGATTGATGCGTGTTTAAGAAAATCTGGTCTAATTTTTTCTAACTTTAATTTAAAATATATTTTATATATTTTTATTAATTTATATAAATTAGGATTTTTGAGTGTTAGTTTTAGTCTTTTATACCATGGTATAATTAATATTTTATTCAATGTTTTAAACCTGGGGACACATCATTAATTTTATAGTTAAAATTCAAAATTAAGTTTATTGTGTTATTTTAAATAATTTTTTAGTCTTTTAAACAACCAATACTACAATTAAGCTGTTTTAGGGATAAGTGACCGATTTTATTATTTTTTTCTTTTTATTTATTTTAAAATAATTATTTAGTCGTCAAATACACAGTTATTTAAAATACCTAAAAGGGTTTTAAAAATATAAAAAGAAATGATGTGAAAATCAGAAAATCACCTTATTATTTTTTTAACTGTGCCATTTTAGAAAGTAATAAAAAAGTTTTATTAAAAAAGTACTTATGATTGATATGATTTCGGTCTTTTAGTTTTATTTTCTGCGAAAGCATTTTTATTTTTTCAACGTACTTACATATTTTTGTCAGGCAGTTAATTGCACAACTTTGCCATACTTTTTTGACTCTGTATATCTTAAGACTTTAAACTTCTATTATTGGAAATCGTTTCGCTTAGATTAACATACATTTTTTAAGTAATAAAGTAACTATACGTTATTTTGATTATTAATTTTCTTTTTCAATTATACAGTATGTCTAAGTAAGTTGGAACCATATGGAAAACTTTTTTATTATTAAATTTACAAAAACTATTCTTTATAAAAAGTTTTGCATGGTCTAAAACCTAAAATGCAACTATTAGATATTAATTTTTTTTTAGGCGTATACGAGTTTTGTCAAAATATATGGATTTTGCCCAGGTGTAAAGTACCTTTATTTTTGACAATTTTAAAAATTAAAATAAAGAAAAGTTGATCAGAACTGAACAATTTGTTTAAATATGCAATAATACCCATTTACGGCAAAAAAAATGTAATTTTTCAAAAAAATCTACTTTATTACTTATGAATGAATACAATATAAGTTAATAACACCATTTTTATGTACTTTATAAATTTCAACGCGTTTTGACGGTTGCTGTAAAGAATTGCCCGTTCTTACCAACTCATTTCTATGTCAGAGCATCCTAGAATACATGTAACTACAGTTAAATTTGCTTTTATATTATAGACAGGTTTCAAAAAAGAAAAATATTTTTTTTATCGTAAATAGATGTAATTGCATATTTAAAAATGGTTTTTAGTTCTGATCAACTTTTCTTAATAACAATTTTCGAAATTTTTGAAATTGTGAAAAATAAAGGTTCGTTACTCTTGGGCAAAATTCATACTTTTTGACAAAACTCGTATACGCCAAAAAAAATTATTATCTAAAAGTTGTATTTTAGGTTTTAGATGATGCAGAAGTTTTTATGAAGAATATCTTTTTTTCGTAAAATTAATAATAAAAAAGTTTTCCATATGGTTCCAACTTACTGAGACATACTGTATTATTTATTTTTTACATTAAACCAACTTTAAAAACTTAAATGCTGTTAATTTTTTTAATATTTATTTAATTTTCTTGCTTTTACCCAAACTTTGGGCAGAAAATAAAATTATTTTCACTTTTATTTTCTTTTAACGAATTGGTTCTTGTTTTAACAATAAATTCAACCTAGTGTTAAAAATCACTTGCTTAACTTCTTTTCAGCTAAGCTTAAAAGACTGTCATTAAAAGCTGTTTAGAATTTGGGAAAATAATCATATTTTCTGACACCTACCGCCATTGAAGCGATTTAACGTTTCACAAAAATACTTGTCTGGGATGTCAGTATTTTGTGTCTTTCATTTATTCGTTAATTTTATTTTAAAACACGATTTAACCAGAAATAAAATTATTTGTGATATATAAATTATTTGCTTTATTTATATTATATTTTAAGAATAATAAATGACACCTATTCTGACAATTTTTCAAAAGATTTGTTTTTTAATCTAAAATTACATATATATATATATATATATATATATATATATATATATATATATATATATATATATATATATATATATATATATATATATATATATATATATATATATATATATATTTATAATTAATATTTTATAATATATTAATTTTTATCTTAAAAAATATATAATATAAAATTTATTTTAAAAATATATATTTTATAAATAATAAATAAAATATAATTATAATATATATAATTTTTATTAATTTCTTGGGCTGTGATTTAATAATATTTTTCGAGATTCTTTTTCTTGGGTTTTGCAGTCCTTCAAATTACAATGGAAAAAAAGAGAAGTGTTTTTGTTCCAGAAAAATGTATTTTTTTTAGAGGACCTCGAAGAAACAATAATAAACAAATTAAACTTCAATATTCCATTTTTTTATAGATATGTAGACGATTGTATAACGGCAGTACCTACAAACGAACATGAAAATATATTAAAACTATTTAACAGCTATCACAACAGACTACAATTTACTATTGAAATCGAAAAACAAAATAAAATAAACTTTTTAGATCTTACACTGTATCATACACAAAACCATATCAAAACCGAATGGTTCACAAAAGAAACTTGGTCCTCTAGATACTTATATTACGACTCTACCCATCCAATCTCCCAAAAAATCAGTGATACTGGGACTCGCTGACCGGGCGATAGAACTAACTGATCCTGAATACAGAGTCGATGCTTAAGAAAGGCAAAAGAACGCTAAAAAAGAATAATTACCCAAATAATTTAATTGAATCAATTTTTAAAAAACGAATTCATAGATTTTACAATAAAACAAGTCACGTATCAAAAAAGCAGGAAAATAAAACAATAAACTACCTTACTCTTCCATATATTCCAGGTTTTTCACAAAATCTACAAAATATATTTAAACATGAAAAAAACACAGTATGTCATAAAGCACATAATCTTCTTAAATCCAATTTTTCAAAGCTAAAAACTAAAATACCTAAAGATAAAAGTAAGGGA
>JAHBCN010002425.1:91685-178823 GCA_019359885.1 Listronotus oregonensis | reverse complement strand
AGTAGGATCTTTTGGAACATGCGCTAGAGTTGCGGGGTTATCGGCAACTTTGTTGCCACCGTATGGAACGGGATCCAAGTTAAGATGAACAAAAGTCTTTAACTCAAGGTGTTAGCATACCGTGCTGATGAGTGAATGACATCCTGTGCCTTAAACAGGTGTCCCCAACGGTGCCTCTGAGATACAGGGCGACCTCTCAGAGTATCTAGCCTTACTGCGGTAATGCCGTGGTGGACTATTACTCTCTAGCTCCAAACAGAAAGGGCAGACCGCTTTCATGGGAAAAAAAAATGAAAAAAGGTGTCCTGACCGAAACGGTTTCCGTCCACTCAAGGTCACAAGCAGAAAAAGGTGCGCCGACCGAAACGGGTGAACCCCTTTGAAGGTCCCCCCTGAAGTCACCGGCGCCTGTTTCACGGGAAGGGTAATCATCCCGAACAAACAGGTGCTTAGGAAGGGTTCCCGAATCCAAACAGAAGGCGGACAGAACCGCCTTTATAAAAAAAAAGGGTTCCCTGGAAAAAAAGCGGATAGGACCTTTTTTATAGGATAAGGCCGGGATGCGGCCCCCAGAAAGAACATCTGGTTCCGGAAAAACCGGTAGCTACACACGTCACTAGACCGGGAGAGTGTTGTAATAGTATAAATAATATTTACTAATATTTATAATGTTATATATTTAATATTATCAATGACATAGACAACTACTGACAACTACCTTATTATTAACATGTATCTCAAATTACCTAATTCTACCTATCATTATTATACAGGATATACAAATATATATCACATCTTCCCTTTTAACTCTTCTCTATGCGAAATTATTACATGATCTATTGTTATTGGTTCACTGCTTTCTATCAACCTTATTTGTTTACTTGGACAGCAATCTGTAAAGTGACCAGATTTTTTACATTTTTTACAAACAAAATTTTTTGCTGGACATAAAGCTAGTGATTTATGCCAATTATTTTTACATCTTAAACACTTTTTTTGATCCTTGATTTCCTTTTATTTGAATTTTTGATACAGTTGCTTTTTTTTTATTTTTTCTTCCAGCATTACCATTTCTTCTGATTCACATATCTTTACTATATCTTCTAAAGAACAATTTTCTGGCAATAATTGACATTTTCTGCGAGTCTCTTTGTTATAAATGGATTCAATTATTTGATCACTTAAATTAGTGTTATAACAATTTACGCAGGGATCGGTCATTTGAAAAAGTTTGATTTTATCCCTATAAAATGCCATAAAAGGTTCTCCTTCTTCCTGTCTTCTGTTTAAAAACTGAGAACGACGAATCCTCCCATTTTCCTTTTTTTTGAAGTATTCTTCTAACTTATCCAATATTTCGCTGGACGAAATCATATTATAATCAATTTTTAAGACAAACTTTAATATATCTAATATTTCTTGACTAAAATATGATATTAATAAGGGTGATAATTGACTCGAATGTAATGTCCGAAGTCCTTTTAAATAATATATAATTTTCATATTTGTTTCTCCAGTTTTAAACTGCATATATGTCACCGTTTCTGTCAATTTTTCAGGACCCGGTATCGCACTAGAAATATTAAATATTTTATCCACATTACTTTGGTTTATATCCTTTACAGAATGATTTTCTTTCATTTTTTTTTTGCCTCTTGACCACTGGTTGGACTATTTTTGGGAAAATTGCATATACGGTTTTCTTATTTTTGGATTTTATGATTTTTTTTTTTTTAAAATTACATTTAAGTATCCTTTGGGATAGCAAATATACTACCGGAGAAGAGAAATTGTGTTTAATTTTGTTTTTTCAACCAAATAAACTTACTGGATTTGGAGTGAATTTGAGTGCTGGGCGGGGGGAAAAACGTATAAATTGATAATTATTTAGTTAAACGTAATACACAGAAACAGAAATCTATTGACAAAATACGCAGAAAATCGGGAAAAACAACTTTTAATTTAAATTTAAAAATATAGGTTAGAAATAAATCTAATATCTGATAACACATTCTTTCTACATTGTCAAATTCAAAATAAGTATCAACAGTGTTGCCGGACTTAATAATTTTCGGCCATCAAATTTTGATATTCTGGTTCTTTAAAATATAATTGGGATAAATAAAAAAGTGCTTTGCTTACCAAAACTAACCCCTGACCGACTAGGGGCTCTTGAATTTGTCTAAACAGTTGGTCATGGTTAATTTTGGTTGTTAAAGCGGCTTTTCATTTTCCCAATTATATTTCACGTGAAAATGCGGGAACGTATTCGAAAAGACCCTGATTTGGCAACACTGCACGCCGACGTTCCTTGTCATAATGGGGAGTTTTCGCATTATATGAAGAAAAAACAATGGTAATTTTAAATTTTCAAATTAAAAAAAAAAATATTAAAACACATAATTTCTCTTCTCCGGGAGTATATTTGCAATCCCTAAGGACACTGGAATATGACTATACACGTTCGGCGCTTGAAAAATTTCGAATATGATTTTTGCGCAATGTGAAAGAAGGAGACGGAGTAGAGCGAGAACAAATTTCGCTCCCCCCCTGGCGGTTATCGTGTCGTCGTTGCGCTTATCAGTCCGGTCAAAGTTCGGTTGCAATTCCCTCCTGCGTGTTAGCCGATCATGTTTACAATTTATTTCCCCCTTTTTGGTATGAAGACGGATACAGAATAAAATAAAAATGGTCTTCACTGTTGAACAAAAGATTAATACCATTATATGGTATTGTTTTTTGACTGCGATTATGGGCACGTTAAAAAACAGCATACTTTTTATCTATCGTGAGGCGTAAAATTCCAATACTTGATTCGAGGCTGACCTATGGCTCCAAGCGCTTGTAAACATCACTGCCAGCTGCCAGCATGCGAGATGCGAGCCAGCCGAATAAATTCACATTGCGAGCGGTACGGGGAATCGGCGTCGCTATCGGTGGGAGGTTACCGTGCAGTCGTTCTCTGTCTACTCTCTATCTATTAGTGTCTAATACATTAAAATTCAATCCGTAAGATTTAACTCGCCAAACGTGTATAAAAATTTTACCATATAATCCAAAAATAGAAGAAAACCGTATATGCAATAATTACCCTATTTTTTGGTATTAATTGTTGCATCATTTCTTGCATTGCCTTAAAATGTTCCCTAAAACTATTTTCAATTCCACCTAAAGACCTTTTTGCCGTTTCTTCCAATATTTTAACCGCTCCTTCAGTTGAAACACCATACTGTTCTTTTGATTTTTTATACCGACTGCGCCATGTTGTAATAGTATAAATAATATTTACTAATTTTTATAATGTTATACATTTAATATTTTCAATGACATAGACAACTACTGACAACTACCTTATTATTAACATGTATCTCAAATTACCTAATTCTACCTATCATTATTATACAGGATATACAAATATATATCACAGAGAGGAGGGCATGATGGATCTAATCGTCTGCTCGTCATACTCTTCAGGAGACAGGGACACCAGGACACATCAGGACACATTGTGCTCGTGTCCGGTAGCGACACGAGTAAGAGGAGATGTAAGAACTCTCTCCCAATCTGGTATCGGATTCATTAGAAGTCCGATCCTATTGGGAAAAATATAAAAAGGTGTGAGCCACAATAGACCGAGCCGTCGCAGTGGAGGGCGTAAAAAGTCCACTCATTTTAAACCTACCTACCTACCTATACCCATTGGCCAGCCAGGTTAAGGCATGGGGGGGAGACGCTGTTCATGAAAACATAATTTTTCCGAAAAAAACTTTTTTTAGTATTGTTACAAATAATAAGATAAAATACATATTAACGATAAATCTATAAACCTAAGTGTGACAGCTGGGGTACATAAGCTTCAGCAATGAAGAAAAACAAACATAAGCACTTATATGAGAAAAAAATATTACCAAAATAAAAAAATATATCGCCTTTGAAAGGGAGTGGTGCAGCCAGGCAGCTCCCCCGAATACGCCCCATTCTAGCATCTTAGAGAACTTCGAACTGGCACACAAAAACGGATAAGATAAACTCTATGATATCACCTCCCATAAAATGATCTCATGCTATAATTTTACACAGCAAAATATTAAATGATTACACTAGATAGGAAAGACTAGAAGGCATAAAAATTAACCAACGGGTTAAAATGTACCCCTTTTTCTTCTTTTTTGTAGCCATTTTTTTTTCTATTTGGGGTTTTTCTGGTTATTTAACAGTTTTTTTGATAAAAATGGAACTCAAAAACAACAAACTGTTGAAACATCCAAAAGCGGATGAGCTAGCGAGACAGGGATCATCCACACCATACTTTGGACCAGAACCTGCCCTTGAAGTGACCAAAACCACAGCACGAGGGCAAACCAGGGAATGAATCCGAAACAAACAACGAGGAGTACTGGTGCAGCCTCGGTAGAATAAGACATGAAAAAGCCTTCATAAGGGGCCCATCCAAAAGAACGAAGGAAAAACTACTTAGACAAAGTAGGAAAAGACTTCGCATAACAGTAGGGCTGTTAACAGGGCACGATAACCTAAAAGGACACCTACACAAGAGAGGCTCCTACAATGGGGACCCAAGTTGCAGAATGTGCGACGATGGGGGAAAAACAACCTACCATATCCTGTGCGAATGTGAAGCGTTTAATCACAAAAGACAGGCATTATTTGGGCAAGCGAAAATAAGCCCACAGGAATATATCAACCAACCAGTCTCGGGGTTATACAGACTTGTAGAAGGAGCAAGACTAATGGGAGGATTGGTATAAAAGATAATGGGAGATTAGGCACAAAAAGCCCAAGAGGCTGCGCTGCCTCCGGTAGTAAATCTAGAAGGCTTCCAGGGAAGAAGAAAAAGAAACAACTTTTCTTTATTTACTTAGACTACTTAGACCTAATGTAATTTAAAAAACACGAAAAACGTTTCTTTCTATTTATAAATTTTCCACTTTTCCAAGTTATGTTATGCTTATCCACGAATAATTGTTTACAAAATTAACGTTTGTGCGCATGGGAATCACATACATATAGAATATCTTAACATATAGCAACAGTTTTACTGAAATTTAGTATATTGGCAAGGTGCGAAGTATATGGTGGGGACTGCTAAATCGATTTCAGCGCTCGCTGTGGTTAAATTTTTCGGTAAATCATGCTTGATTCAATGTATAAAAATAAAAATAATAACAATGGTGCATGATAGTTGTTGTGTGCTTGAATGTTAGAGTACTGGCAGAAACAATAACTGCAAATTTTATACATTTCCAACTGCTAGTTGGTAATTAGAAAAAAGGTCAAAATGGATAAATGCAGTTAAAAGAAAAAAGTAAGTAGTGCCCAGCAAACCAAATTTCCCGCTTAGCCGAATGACGTTAGGGTTTCGAGGTTAGTCGAACAACTTTTAAATTTGACGTAACAAGAAGAAAAATTTATCGTTTCTTGCCGTGTACCGTTTGTTCCTGCCTTTTCCTGAAGTTTTTTAATGATTTGCGAGTTTTAAAAAGAAACATATTCTTTTTAATAGACTAAGTAGTGTCTGTGTAGTCTCCTATAATTGTGAATAGAGAAAATGGCTATAAAGCCTCCGAGTAAGTAAAGTATATATTAGTGTTAAGTATATTGAAAAAGCCCTAGACTCGTAAGTTTGTCAGGTTATTTTTCACTTATCTGACCAATTGGCGATTTTTGTCTAAGGTTAATAAAAAAAAACTATTCATCCATAGAAAATAAATTATTATTTGCAAAAAAACCTGTTTAATATGCTACATTTTTTAATTTATTTTTTTATTTTTTATACTGACATCTGTAATGTTATTCAACTGTCATTTGCATTGATTACACCGGATATCCTTATTCCCCAACCGCTGTGTTCACACATCGTCGTTATGGTTGGGCCCAGTAGGATCTTTTGGAACATGCGCTAGAGTTGCTGGTAATCGGCAACTCTCTTGGCTAGCGTATGGAACGGGATCCGAAGCTAAGATGAACACAAGACTTCAACTCAAGGTGTTAGCATACCGTGCTGATGAGTGAATGACATCCTGTGACTTAAACAGGTGTCTCCAACGGTGCCTCTGAGATACAGGGCGACCTCTCAGAGTATCTAGCCTTACTACGGTAATGCGGGGCTCTGCCGTGGTGGACTATTACTTCCCTAGCTACAAACATATGAAAAAAGAGAGGTGCCACTCAAGGTCACAAGCAGACAAAGGTGCGCCGACCGAAACGGGTGAATCCGTTTCGTAAGGTGCCCCTGAAGTCACCGGCGCCTGGTTCACGGGGAAGGACTAATCCATCCCGAACAAACAGGTGCTTAGGAAGGGTTCCCTGAATCCAAACAGAAGGCGGACAGAACCACCTTTATAGGAAAAAGGGTTCCCTGGCTTTAAACAGAAAGCGGAAAGGACCGTTTTCATAGGATAAGGCCGGAGATGCGGTCTCAAAAAGAACATCTGGTTCCTGTAACAAGGACCTGGTAGCTACCCACGTCACTAGACCGGGAGAGGAGGGCATGATGGATCTAATCGTCTGCTCGTCATACTCGCCAGGAGACAGGGACACCAGAACACATTGTGCTCGTGTCCGGTAGCGACACGAGTAAGAGGAGATGTAAAAACTCTCTCCCAATCTGGTATCGGATTCATTAGAAGTCCGATCCTATTGGGAGAAATATAAAAAGGTGTGAGCCACAATAGACCGAGCGGTCCCAGTGGAGGGCGTAAAAAGTCCACTCACTTTAAACCTACCCACCTACCTACTCCAATAATAAGGTCCGAGTTCGATTCTACAAAACTCCAAGATTTTCTTTTTAATTAAAAACACACTTTTTATACTTACTTTCTAAGCTTTTAAATTGTTTATTTACTATTGATTGTACTTCACTTTTACAGTGCTGAACAGGTTTATATATATTAATTTACGAAAAATAAATAAATATTATAAGTAATCTTACACCTCCTCCATATACCAAGCCTTATCTGTTTTTGGTTGGATAAACAAGGTGACATGTTTTTGCTGGAAACCCTTTGTAAAGATGTATATAACAAGAATCAAGAACTGTTTCCTGTTAGAAAGGTGCGCAACATTTCTTAAATATACAAAAACGAAAAAAAATCTTTTCCTTCTTTAGTGGCTTATAACATAACTTTGTAATTATTGGTCGTAGAGAAGAAGTAGTAAAAAATATCTTTGTTAAATTTCATACAAGAAAGAATTAGTTAAAAATCGTAAAATGCATTACGCTTGTTACATAGCAATAAACAAACAATTAAGGCACAGAACAACGTAGTTTTTTGTGTGATTTTTTGAATTCTTCCGATTTTTTTGAGGAGCTCCATATTCGGCCAAAAAGAACAACATGCCATGGTAAAAAATCACTAAAAATTTTGATGAGTTTGGTTTGATAGGTTTCGCATAATAATTTTGCAATCCAATTTCGTTTAAGAAAAATTGGCAAATTTGCAAATTGAGTCCAGAATATTGAACCCAGACATTTAATTTTTTCACATATACCAAAGACCTCAAGCGTTAAAACGTTTTTGTAAAACTAAAAATCGGATCATTTGGGCTTCATCAGCAATTGTTTAAATTTATGAAAAAAATTGCTTATAAACAAATTGATAATATCCACAAATTTTCGATGAAAAATTTAATTATAAATATGGTTTGAAAGTACTCGTAAGGTCGCTTCTTTTAATATATCGAGTCAAAGTTGAAGGGCGTTTAAGGTGAATCTATAAACAATAATAAATATCAACTTCTTGCACATCGTTTATGGGGAATTATTATCTTATTTTTATTAATATACCACTAATAGGATGATTTAACAGCAAAAAAAAATCCCTTTTTTATTTGTTTAAACAAATAAGTACATATTTTTAACATTTTAAAACAAAAGGACGTTAGGCACAAGATCGGCCTAGTGGAAGACTCCGAGTGCCGCATGTGCATGGAGGGGAATGAATCTGCAGAACACATACTGTGTTCGTGCCCAGCAATGGCACGACTAAGATTCCGAATCCTCGGCAATGACACCTTGTTGCCGGGGGAGGTGAAAGAGATCTCTCTCCCAACAGGATCATCAGATTTATTAGGAGTCTGGACCTGGTGGGAGAAATATAAAAGGGTGTGAGCCACAATAGACCGATCGGTCGCAGTGGAAGGGTGCTATACCTACCTACCTACCTACCTAGGTACGACCACTGGCACACCCAATAGGTAAGTACTTATAAACGTTAAAACACTTAAATAACCAAAACAATTGAATCTGGGAAATAAATACATTGCAGTGTATGTATATGGGCTTGCAAGCAGGCACTTGATTACAGGACAGAGTACCCAAGTTATCGGCAACGTGTGTACTTCGTTGTAACCAAGTGCATCAAGATATAAATTCACATGAAACGCAAAAAAACATGTTTAATATTTATAATAATTAAGATTTTATTCAAATAATAAGTTATCACTCGAGCTAGTGCTTTGGTTACGTTCCAATATTATATGCTTTTGCTCTGTTTGCTTCAAAACGTTTTTTTAACTTGCTTTACTGTTTTTGCCCTATTTTATAAGAAAATCCAAAAGAAAAAGGTCATAGAGAATAAGGGGCAGTGTGCGTGTGCAAAACTAAAAAACCAACATTGTTGCGGAGCCTACACGTCCATATTTAAATGTTAAGAACTTTTAAATTTTTGTAATTATTTGAGGGACAATACTTACATTTAAAATAAGTTATTTCGGCTACATCTCTTTAAATTATTTTAGAAATCAACTATTTTCTAATATTTTATACTATTATGTTAAATATGACAACTACATGTCAAATTATGACATTTTTTACTGCCATGCCAGACAGCTGGTAACCTAAAAATGACTTTGACGCCATAACACTATACAGTTTTAAAATTATACACTGCAATATTATTAACATCATCTCGTAAACTATACCCAAGATTTTTTAAATAAAAATAGTTTGGTTTAAACATTTTTAATATACATATAAAATAGGGATATGGAAGGGCATATGTTCATGGATGTACCCAAGGGAAGTCATGTTAGCTCTAATAAAGACTAGAGTTGTTCTGTTACCATAACCTGCACACCATACCATTACATTCACTGATGAACGTGTCTTCACATCAAACTAGATTCTTATCACTGCTCGACCATCATGGTTACCCAAACCAAAACGAATAACCAATGAGGATGGTAAGCAAAAAGTCTAAAACTTCTTATTAGGCAACACACTGTACGCATCCCAACTAACCTTTCGTGTTCTTAAAATGATTCATAATCGCCCGAGTCTGCCAAACGATCCAAACGGAAAAGTTTACTGTTCCTACTTTTATTGTTTCAAAGTTATTAACAAAATTTTACCAAATTTTCAATACGGTATACAGGGTGCCACATATTCGAGTGCATGCATGGGGATCTCGGAAACCGTAATAGATACGAAGTCGGATAAGTTATGGCAAAGTTGCGCATTTAGGTGCCTAACAACCTGCCGATTAGAAAGTTGTAAAATTCCGAGTACTTCCGGAGATATCGCAACTTTGCCATAATTTAACCGACTTCGTATCTCTTACGGTTTCCGAGATCCCTATGCATGCACTCGAATCTGTGGCACCCCGTATATCACTTCTGAAATATAATTGGGGAAAAGAAAAAGCCGTTTTAATTAACCAGAACTAACCATGACAGACGACATCTAAGGGCTTTTGAATTTGGGAAAATAAAAAGCTGCTTTACTAATCAGAACTAACCATAACTAAGGGCTTTTGAATTTGGAAAAATAAAAAGCTGCTTTAACTAACCATGACCGACCAGAACTAAGGGAAGTTATTAACAAAATTTTAATAAATTTCAATGTGGTATTTATCACGTCTAAAATATGATTGGGGAAAATAAAAAGCCGCTTCATATTAAAGATATTTATTTTCATAACAATTTACTACCTAAAAAAAAATTGATTACAGGCAAACCCTTATTTTTCGGTCCGCAAACCGGCTATTATTTTTACCTACCTGATGATTTGGTTCGCAAACCGGACGTGTCCTGCAATTCGCCCCCTCTTAAGATCACTAAGTTGGTGCCACAGATGTCAAAACAAAATAAAATACTTACTAGGAATTAAAGATGGTCCACTCATGCATTGCCAGCCACAAAAGATTTTTTAAATGATTTTGGCAAACCTGAAAAATCTAGGTTGGCGAGACTGCAAAAATTCAAAACATCACGCAAGTAGGAAGAGCAACGTTGCTAAAAAAGACTATTATTATTATCACTTTTATAGGAACATTCAGAACTCTATTATTATTTGGTTTTGTACGTATTTGTCATGTTCTTTAAGTTTATTATATATTTTAGGGTACAACCTGGAAACAATGGTAAATAACGTAAAACTGCAGTTTCTATCAAGTGGACTGTTGTTATTTGCACTATGAAGCTAATTTTATCAGCTGATATGCCTAACTGCAACTTTGTTTTCTAATCTGAGTACTCTATTTACAATTTCGGCTAAGAACGGCACTGTGGTACCAAAAACTAATTGTACGACTTATTATTAGATATTTGTAAACATATTCTGAAGGATATCCTATAATTTTCATAAGAACTATATTTAAGAAGCGGCAACGTTGCCCAAAAAGACTATCATCGCCTTGATAGGAACATTCAGAATTTTCCATTAAAAGATATTTATTTGATTTTGTACGTAATTGAAACTTGCTTGTGGCTGTGTGTAAGAATGTAGGAAATGAAGAAACTTTGTTGACGTTGTTTGACGACGAATAGCACTGATGATGGTTTTACCGAAAGCGCTCTGCTAGGATTTTGTTTTAAATAAAAAAAATGCACGAAATACAAAGTTTCTTTATTTCCTTGTACGTAATTGTCACGTTTTTTAACTTATATATTTTAAGTTACAACTGGGATAAATTGGTAAATAACCGTAAAACTGCAGTTTGTATCAAGTTTTCAAGTATACTGTTGTTATTTGCGCTATGGAGCTGAGTTTTATCAGCTGATTAGCCGAATAGCAACACTGCTTTCTAATCTGAGTACTGTATTAATAATTTCGGGTAAGAACGGCACTGTGGTATCAAAGACGACATATTATTAGATATTTCTAAAAATATACGGATGGATATCCTATAATTTCCTTAAGAACTATAATTAGGAAGCGGTAACGTTGCTCAAAAAAGACTATCATCGGCTTCATAGAAACATTCAGTATCTGCTATTAAAGGATATTTATTTGGTTTTGTACTTAATGGTTATGTTTTTTAACTTATTACATTTTCAAACAACTGGGATAAAATAGGAAATAACCGTAAAACTGCTGTTTGTATCAAGTGTACCATTGTTTTTTTTGCGCTATGGAACTGATTTTTATTAGCTAATTAGCCGAATTACAACACTAATTCTTAATCTGAGTACTATATAAAAAAAATTCGGATAAAAACGGCACTGTGGTACCAAAGACTAATTGTACGACATATTATTAGATATTTCTAAAAATATACTGATGGATATCCTATAATTTCCATAAGAACTATAATTAAGAAGCGGCAACGTTGATCAAAAAAACTATCATCGCCTTCATAGGAACATTCAGATCCTTATTAAAGAATATATATTTATTTGATTTTGTACGTAACTGTCATGTTTTTTTAATTTAATATATATTTCAAGGCAAAACAGCGATAAAATAGTAATTAACCGTAAAATTGCAGTGTGTACCAAGTGTACTTTTGGTATTTGCGCTATGGAGCTGATTTTATCAGCTGATGAGCCGAATTGCAACACTGCTTTTTAATATCAGTACTCTATTTGCAATTCCGATTAAAGATGGCACTGTAGTAACAAAGGCTAATCGTACGATTTATTATTAGATATATGTAAAAATATATTGATAATTCCCATAAGAACCAAAATTAAGAAGCGGCAACATTGCTCAAAAAGACTATCATCGCCTTCATAGAAACATTCAGAACTATAAAAACTAAAATTAAGATGCGACAGCGTTGTTAAAAAGGACTATCAGCGCCTTCATTGGAACATTCAGAACCTTATTACAGGACATTTAATTTTGTACGTAATTGCCGTGTTTTTTTTTAACTTATTAGGTAGGTATATATTTCAAAGTACAACTGCGATGAAATAGTAAATAACCGTAAAACTGCAGTTTTTATCAAGTGTATTGTTGTGATAGGAACGGCACTGTAGTACCAAACACTAATTGTGAAACTTAATAATACATATTTCTATCAGTTTCTGTTTGACCTCCGACGAGTGAACTCGCACTGAATGAAAGCTACAGAGCTTCTCCGGGAAGGCGGACGGTTAGGGAACCCGAACCGATCGATTTCAACCCTCGGGGACCAAGGAGAAATTCACCTTGCCATTAAGTAGTGCTGTGAAGGGTGGTTTCGAAATCTGAAGGGATTTCTACTAACCTTTATTTTTTTTGGAATCACACTTGGTGACGTTGACCAAGCGGCGGTCGAGAGTACAAACTCTTGAGGACACAAAAGGGCCCTGACAAACCAGGTATATCTGAATTTTGGAATTGCATTTTGCAGCATCTGGATGTGCATTGAAATAGCTTCCTTTACTAAAAAGTTCGAAGACTTCAAAACGGAGCCGGACAACATCGGAATCTCTATCAAATTGAGCTGGCGAATTGACTTAGCCATCAAAGCCAATACGGGGATTGTTTAACTCCCAAAACGAATTGAGAATTAAGACCTATTTTTATAAATACATACATTGACATCGTATAATTTACAAAATAACACATGTTTTTAAGTGAAATTATCGTAGAGATTAGAATGCGTTTAACCTGTTTAAAGGTCGCATAAACGTTAAATATTTTAAAATAATAATTTTTCGTCCTTATAAAAATTAATTTAAAGTTGATCTTGATAATATACCAATCATATGTTAAAAAATTAAACAAGTCCTTAAAAAAGTTTTAATGAGTGATATGATTAAAATAATCTTTAACCTCTAACAATAGAAAACAAACATATTTGTTTTTTTTTTATTTTGCGATACATGCTTAAAAAAAAGTATAAAAAACACGTGTCCAAGTTTCCTCTTAAACATAGATAGTTTTAAAAAAATTGATTAGGTATACGGTAAAATACCAGAAAGCCAAAATAAAGATTAAATTTAAAACACAAACTTATTCTTCTTTTGTACTGTTCTTAAACCTTTACTGTTTTACCAGTTTAAAAAAAATCCACAAACAAAAATCCTTTTGCATCCCAAAAAACTAACATCTTTTTGGCCACGTCGTCGGTGTCGAAGAACTGGTGATTTTAACTCCTCGTTTTGATTCGGGATCATAGTAGACATAAAACTCACCCATATTAATGAGACGACGCACAAAATTTCTATAATACTTTCTAAGATGTCCTAAATATTGCCGAATAAGTAGCACTGAAATGTGTCTTCCAATATTAGCAAATGCGGCACTCATTGTGCCCATAGCTTTCTAAAACCAAAATCTACAAAGAATATTACTCACACTGCCGAATTATTTCCTAAGTCTTCTACCAAATCTCTCCTAGTTAATCAAAGATCTTCGAAAACGAAATCCTGTATTTTGCTACGATTTCTGGTATTAATGCACTTTTGGACATCCTTCAAGTTGATCTTCTTTAAGGCTTGTACGAACAAATTTTAATTCAGCAACCCATATTTCCACTGTTCTAGTTAAAGACTTAAGAGTCCTTATTTAATTATTCAATTATTATTTAAATATTTTAAAACAATACTCTGACACACTAACTTTAAATAGTGGTAAATATAGGAATGAGTTGACAAATCTACATGAAATTTTATGTATTCATAGAAAAGTAGTATCATTTTTAGAAGATTAAATGACGAACCTAACTGCGGCATCTCTTATCGAACGACAAAGACCCATCTATATTTAATATAATTCTTTTCAACGAAATTGCGTTATAATCAGGGCCTTATCTATCGTTATATTTGGCGCGTGTATGGGAAAACTGGAATAACTCAAAAAGAGTAAATTTAAATTAAACAATAATTAAAAAAGTTTAAAGTTTTTTTTTAACCTTCTCACAATTCTGGATTTCTTTAAAATTAAAAAGCTCATATAATTGCCAAACTGTTCTAAAGGAAAATTTAAATTATTGTTTTATTTATTAATTTAATTAATTTATTATTAGCTTAATTTTCACATTTTGTTACTAATCCCACTATTCCCATAGACGTGTCAGTTACTTTTTTGGTGCACATTACACACCATGTATCACCCTAATTACGGAAAATTATACGGTATTTATTAAAAAACCAAGTATAACCAAAAAAAAAAAGTTTTTTAAAAATTTAACAGGTTAAATAATTTATATTCCATTATTAAAATAAACTTCAGTGGCGTAATGTTAAGCTGATGAATAGCAAAGTCGACATAAGCGAAAGAAGGGAGGGTTCCAGTAATGTTTAAGATGTTATTAAGTTGTACCTAATATTAAAACCCCGATTTTTACTACGGTACACAATGATCGTAACGTCACTGAAATTTATTTTAAATTTATTGTGTATAATCTATTGGCGATTTTAACCACCGATGAGGGCGCTGCGGTACATAAACAAAAAAAACGCGTATAAGATTTCTCTTGCACTGGCATGCGGCAGTTGTATTTGACTTCCTTTTGGTGTGAGTTACAGTAATTACTGATGATCTTTTGGTGTTTTGTAAATATTTCCAGTCCATTGTGAGAAATCAGTGTAGTGTAATTTGTTACTTTGTCTTTTTTCATAGAAGGCGAAGCATTAGTAAATGCCAAACATGTTATTCTGATTGGTACAATATGTGAAACAGATAGTTAGGTATTTGGAAATACTAGCACTTTGTCTTCAAACAAGTGCCATCAAAAGTGGTCCCCATGAAATTAAAAACACACTACTTATAGAGAACAGGAAAATAAACATATCGAAGTTTATATGCAGCTGCGAAGCAGATTTATCTGGGACGTGTAAGCATAGTGCTGCAGTTCTTTTATAATGTTCAAGGTAATAATATAATTTTTTAAATTTCATAAAAAAATAAAAAGTCATATTACTCATTTCCAATAAAGTTGTCTTTAATTTTAATAAATTCACAATATTCTCAAAACAAAATCTCACGAACGGCAAGAATTTAAGAGAATTCCGGCATCAAACAATGTAAACGAACGGGAGATCGATAAATGTCATACGTGTTTTCTTAGTTCAGCTTTTTTTCCGCCCAGAGAGCGTCTAGATTTTTGGGATCGCCAATCGACCAGTGATGCATATTTACAACACTACAATGCCGCTTCTTTGTTACTGCGAACACAGATCGTGACGTCACTGAAATTTATTTTGAATTTATAGCATGATCTATTTCAGAGTAAAGTTTAGTTACGTAATGTTAACCTGTTACATGACCGGAATTTGCTAAGTAAAAGGAGGTCGGATTTCAGCGGTACGAATGTTTATTTGTGGTATTTAATATTTAGCAATATTAAATGCCGCATCATTATTACTGTGAAAACAGATCCATAATGTCGCTGACATTTATTTTGGATTTGTAGTATATTAAATATTGGTTATTTAATGTTAGGTTGATGGATAGCCGAAGCGGTGTAAATAAAAATAGAACGGATTCCAGGGCATCAATGTTTTTGGTGTTACCCCATACTATGCAAGATTACAATCTCGCTTTTTATTCTGCGCCGGGACAACCACTGATAAAATATCATCACCTAAAGTAAAAATAAACTTTATTTTAAATAGACAAAAATACAAATGTTTATACATACAAAATAATCACTTTTAAAACTATACAAAATCATAATTAAATAAAAATACTTAAGCAATCTGCAAGTAAACCTAGATTCCAATATCAATTAAATGATCTATTCAATTTTGTTTATAATAAATATTTTTTTGCTACAATGAAAATTTAAAATAAATACATCTTTAAGGGGCTAAGCAATATATAAAAGATATCTACTGAAAAAATATACAGGATGTTACAAATCATTGCAATCGAAGTCTACTGCCTATATAAATTTAATAAATTTAGAGTTTTTGGTTAAATTCCATGCATAATAACAAGCACACTATATCAGTGTTTTTGGGTACAATCAAATACAATACCCTGTATATTTTTACGCTACCGAATTTCATCAACTAGAAAATGGACGAACAGGTTTCAAAATTGTTTAATATAATTATTTTATATTTGTATCTTTTGCACCTACATCTACCACCCTAAAATCCTTCTGCTTTAAAATAAAAAATCACAAATTGATTTGACTATAAAAAAATCAGTCAAAAAGCATGAATTTCTTGTTTATCTATTTCTCCTAATCTCTTCTAAATATAGTAACTGGGGCATAGTTTACTTATATAATTCAGTTAGCTCACTAAGTAATATTACCATGTTGCGAGAGTTTTTAAAGCTAATAAAAGCAATGTTCAGTAAATAATGAGAACGACGCGAAGCAAGCTTTGCAAATTGGGATTTCAGACGCATAATAAACGTGTTATTTTGTTAAATAAAAATATTTTTAGCCCAATGCTTAGTACTTCCAATCTTTGTGCATTGAAAAATATATATTTAATTACAAATTTATAAATGTACCTACAGAAGTGAGCTTACTGTTAAGTTTGTAAACTTTGCCAAAGACAACTGATTTTTATACATCGCATGGGGATTTGGTACCTAGGGAATAGGGTGTCGAAAAACTATATTTAAAATTTGAAATATTGATTGAATAATAAAAATACTTAAAGAATCTGGTAATTTAGAAAGGATATTTTGAGAGGTATGGACTAGGTTAAGTAAGAGAATTTACTCACGGGTTAATTGTTCTCTAAATTTAAGGAAATATTTATTATTTATGAAAACATTTATATTAAAGTGATATTTCTGTTTTCTTTTAACAGTTTGATAGAAACATTCAATAAAAAAAATATATGTGATCAAAATGAAATATACATAGGGCTTAAAAAATATATATTTTTTTGGAAAAATAAAAAATATTTTGAAAGTAAGTAAAATTTAATCAATTGTCAAATTTAAACAAATAGTTTTTTCTTTACACCCTACAACAGAGGTCACGAAACTACAAGCTGCTACATTGGTACACAAGACGTTTTAAAAATACCTGACTTGTTGATACAGGCTACCCCTATTTAGAGATTTTTTTTAATATTACATATTTTTTTAAAATCTTTTTTGCACATGTGAATTTAATCGCAGAGGTACATTAACTTAACTTTCTCGGCCATAACAAATATAATAATATAAACAATCGGGATTTCTTTTTACGACAAAACATATACCATAGGCGTGCACTTAAAATATAATAATGCAAAATAAATTAAATATGGACCCAATTTTATATATATATTTTTAATATTAAATTATGATAGAGGTCAAAGCACCCTTCAACGCCGTTTATAGAGCATTATTCTCCATTAAGGTCAAATATATTTTTAAAGCGTCTCCTGTAATCAGTGCTTTTTCTTATTTTAACAGAATTGTTCACTAAAGTGTGGCAAAATTTTGTATATTTACTTAATTTTAATTTTTAATGTACCTTAACTTACATAATTAATTTAATAAATAATGTAATTATTCCTTATTAATTTATTATTTTTTTATACTCATAATTTTTTTCTACTTGTGCTCTTAAAAACAGAGCATTTTTACATACTTTAAAACAAGTATTTTTAAAAATCTAAATAAATTTTAATAAGAAGAATACGCAAACCTTTTAAAAATCTGGTTTCAATCAAACTGTGTATAAATTTCATTAATGTCGTAGTTTTTCACTTTCTGGTCAAAAATTATCATAAACATAAAAACTATTAAAGATAATTTCACCTTTGCAACTGTTTTCAGTAAGTCAACAGCTACAATTTACAGGGTGTCCTATCCCCATTTATACACAAAATTGCTAACCAAAAAAAAACTTGAAATAAAAAAATGTTTGTTTATAAACACTAATTTAATTGACAGAATTGGTAAATATATAAGGTTTTGTCAAAAACAAAGTTTTCATAGTCAAGTAAGTTTTTTTTTAAGTGTATGTATTTTTGCCAATGTTTGACCCTTTTTTAATTCTGAATATCATGAGTAATGATGATTAAATTAATTTTTTAAAAGTAAGTGCTCAAACTGCTGACCATTCTCCGTTTGACAAAGTTCGTCCTTTTTAGAAGCTCAGTGATACAGGCGCTTCTTATTGCTTTTCTGGAAGAGCTCTACAATCAGGTGTAGTTTTGTTTTTTAAATCCTCTAAATTTCGTGGTTTTTGATGTAAACTTTTCCCTTTAAATATTCCCATGAGTAAAAATCCAGGAGAGTTAAGTCAATTGAGCGGGCTGGCCACCTGATATTTCCTCTATTTTCAATCCAGGACCTTACAAATCTATTGTCGAGGAAATAAGATAAATTGGAAGTTATGTGGCGGAGCACATATCAGCAGCATGTCGATATACTCATTAGCAGCGAAGGCATTTTGTTAAGAGAATACTATTTTTCTTCTAATTATTTTAAAAAAATCTGTCACCGTCAAAATGGCAAATAATATGATAACATTTAATTATTTACATTTCATTGTAACAACTACTAAAATAGGTAAGTAAGCCATTTTAGTTTATTTTAGATATCTACTTATTTAATTATCTAAAAATCAGCAATAATTGACGGATAGTATGGAGAGTCATAATTTGGTAAAATATACAGGGCGTTCCATTTAAAAAATCACTTATTTGACAATGAAAACTTTAGTTTTAATACCCCTTGTATATTTACCAATAGGTACTGGCAATAAAATTAGTGTTTCAAAAGAAACAATTTTTATTTTAAGTTTATTTTTTGTACCATGTACAGAAGCAAAGTTATTTCGTGTATACATTTTGTTGAGGCACCCTGTATATAGGGTTTTACACCGTATTCTACCCACATGCAGGTATTTAAAAAAGTTGAATCAACAATACTATTCTTTTTGTGTTTGATATATAGCCACTTGCAAAATATTTCCACAACACTGTACAAAGATAAGATACAGCGACCGAAACCAAACTTATTTAAATTAGTTATTTGCGCTATTCTTCATATTGTTTTGTTAATTTTTGGTCTTTTTGGATTAATACCTTGTTCTTCTTTAAAAAAAATTGAGCACA
Source organism: Listronotus oregonensis (assembly GCA_019359885.1). NCBI lineage: Eukaryota > Metazoa > Arthropoda > Insecta > Coleoptera > Curculionidae > Listronotus > Listronotus oregonensis. Next base: position 159,632 of record JAHBCN010002425.1, on the reverse strand, counting down.
GAAAACTTAATTTAAAATCCTACGATGGATAAAAAAAACGATTACTATTTTGGTTATTATCTAAAATATTAAAAGAAGTGAAAATCCCAAAACTAAAAAAATTACGATTTTAGGAACTTTAAAAAAATCCTAACGTTTTGGCATTTGCACCTACCAACAAATAAGAGTATGTATCTATTTCTCTACAGCTACATCACAAATTTTTGCAAAAGAAAACCTAACTAACTCAACAAACCACGAACATTGTTCTATTAGCCGCCATATTATCACTAACAAGTCTACAAATCACCAGATAACTTTTTTATTTTTCCCTGGACCAACATTTTTTGTAAGTTTAAATCGATTCCAACTTATACGTAATACAATATGAATAAAGGTTTTAAAATCAAAAACACATATTTACTACATTTCAGTTATTCAGTGCAATACTTTTGGCGAATACTGTACAATTTTCCTGTATTAAAATAGGGCGTGTTAAACTATCGTAACAGCCTTCTATTGGAAAACACGCCATTAGGAACACTAGTTACGCCCCCAAAGTAGGCGTTTTAAATTAATGAGTTATTCAACTATGTAACTGAAATAAGTTGGAACAGATTTAACAAAGCTTTCTACCTAGAGAAAAAACTTCTCACCTATTTAAACTAAAAAACTGGATAAGGGGCGTGCAGCCCCTCCTCTCCGACTATCTAATTCTCAGTCATCGGATAAAAGTGTTTTGATTGGCGTATTCCATACCTACTTTTTAAAAACAATAAAAGAAATCTACCAAAAGGCGTGTTAAAACATTGTTTCCGCCTAATAAGTAATAAAAGGCTTAACTGTTGGCTAGTCACAACCAAAAGTGGGCGGCTCTAACTACAGTAGGCGTTTCTAACCTACATACAGGCAAAAAACAGTATTTTTGATTGGGTGAAAACACAAATCGGGTGGCTAAACGCTATTGAACAGGATCTAGAGTATATTTAAGTCGTTTCATTACGTGACTACCTATGTCTCGTACTTCAGGCCACTGCTTCAATGTGAACACAATCGCAACGACGAACACTACAGTAGTAATGATCCTAACCCTGTAAAAGAAAATAATTTTCCAATACGTCTGTTATTAAAGTAAATACAAAATGAGTTAAAATGTATATAAGATGAAACTACAGACAAAAACAGCTACTGAAGGGTGTGAATGTAGTTCTCATATCATTGTTCCCCGGTATTTTTTTTACGTAATCGCTCTTATGAAGGTGTACTTTAGGACTAGGTGGGTCCAAAAAGTGTAAAATAATGTAAAATATTACTAAATAACGAACAGACCTTATGTTGTGTACAGTCGCCTAAAAAAATACAATTTTTACTATAGTGCATTACGAATTAAACTATAATAGGAAAAAATATAATGATCTGTCAAGGGAATCCCGGCCCGTTCAACAATCAATTTTTGTTAGGGGGAGATGGGCAAGTTCGGCGCGGATGGCATGGAAGAGACGAAGATAAAAGATGTTTATCCCAATCTCGGTTTGATATTAGACGGGCCGGGCTTTACTTACTATAAGGCGATACTTTTATCTACGACTGTCGAGAGTGAACAACCTTAATAAATAAATACAGGTTTTTCAATAAGATTTAATATCCCATAAAAAATAAGATCAAGTTTGTCGTTTTATTTTTCACAAAATGACAGTTTGGTTCATTCCACAATAATTCGTTGATTTCTCAACCGCAATAAAATTTAAATGACAACCTTCAGTGTGTAAACCCAGTCATAAATAGGTTGCCTGACAAATATATATTGTGTAGGCACCGCACCTTTTGAAAGGGTACAGGTTCTGATTACCTACTAATATCAATAGTTTAGATTAGCTATTTTGGATGCTCAATAACAGACACGAAAATACCTTGACAAACTCCAAACGACTGATGAACTAAGATGAAAAGACTGCCTTATCTTAAACACCTGCAATTTGCCTTTAACCTACATTATATACCAAAAAGTAGGTACAATAATGAATAAAGGAAATTTTAAGTCCGGACCTACATGCGGGTACCCAAAGTTTATTGAGTTTTACAACTAACAGTAGCAGGTAAAACGAGAAATCAACGAATTATTGTGGAATGTACTGTACTTCATTATAAATATGGGTGAAGTTTCAGTAGATGTGGCAACTTATTCGTATATTTACAGCTGTTCAACGTTTTCGTGTCACAGTATTTTTTTACAATGGAAAAAATTGAATTTCGTGCCGTGATAAAATTTATGAACGTGTGTAAGGACTCTTCACCTTAAAATAGAAAAGTAGAAAGATGTTTTGCTGATATGCATCCTGGTCGTACCAGCCTTAAAATGATTCGCGTAAAGGACATTTAAAAAAATTCTACATCGACCAAAAATCGTAGCAAAAATGCAAGATATGGTTTTCGAAGATTATCGATTAACCCAGAGAGATTTAGGAGAAGCCCTAGGGGTTTGATTAGGCAGTGTAGGCATTATTTTGGCTGAAGCTTTGGGTTTTAAAAAGCTGTGTGCACAATGGGTGTCGTATTTGCTAACAATGGAACAAAATCACATTCGAATGCGAAAGAGCTAAAAGGTTTTTTAAGTTGTTTCATCACTACAGATAAAAACAAGATGCTAAGGAATACTGTGAACCCTGTACTTCGGCTTCAAAGCAAGTTAGGGTCTAGAAATCGGCCAAGAAGATGTTAGCATCTGTTTCTTGGGATACAAAAGGTTTTGTTCTAGTTAGTTCGTGGATTATCTCCGAATCTGGTAAAGCGATAAAATCTGATTATTTTTATAGCCTTTTGGACCAGCTGGATAATAGATTTGGTTTACAGAAGCAAAAAAAAATCATAGCAAAGGTTAGTGAATTAAAGCATAAATTGTTGCACCATCCACCCTATTTGCCAGATTTAGCTTCCTTTGACTTTAGGTTAGGTAAATCGCTTAAAGTTTTTTTAAGTATGAGTTTAATGTTCATATTAATTTATACAGGGTGTTACTTAATGGTATGTCATAATTTGAAGGAGGCATTCCTGGATCGATTTTAAGTCGAAAGTTCTATAAACGTGGGCCCTAAAATGCTTAGTTATTAAGATACGTTAAAGTTTTATTTTATTTTCACTTTTTAATACATTTTTCAAAGACGGTTTGAGATATTGAACTGAATTTTGGCACAGGATATTATGGCATAAAACACACTTTTCAGATGTTCATTTAATTTTTTTTTGCAACCAGTGGCGTAGCTATGACGAATTTTCAAAACAATTTTACAAAAAAAAATACTACGCCATTGACTTGGGAAAAAATTATGGTTTTATAATAATTATCAATCAATTATAAACAAAAAATCCCTCTTTCATTTTTGCCGTAAAACTTACCGTTTGGGAGAAATCGTTAATTAAAAAAATGTCTTATGTACCCAAATTGCATCTTGAAAAATTATTATTGAAATAAATCAAGTAGCTTTGCTCGTTGCCAGCGATTGTGTTTTGTTGTTGTAAACATTATGACACTGGCGTTAATTATCATTCTTGACAGTTTGTATTTATTTCTCCTTCGATCTTAAACGTTATTTTGCTAGTTAAAAAAATGGTAAATTATTATAATTTGAAATGACACAAATGCATTTCCTTATGGTCTAGCTAATGGTAATGCTGTGGAGGCGCGGCGTTTGTATCAAGAAAGGTATCCTAATCGCGCTCTCCCAGATAGACGAACATTTATAAACATTCATCGTCGTCTGACTGAATCTGGCAGTTTTAAAGCTAATATTTCCGAGGGAAGGCCCCACAGGTTAGAACACCGGCAGTGGAGGAGGCTGTCCTGCATGCAGTCGAAGAGGATCCAACCACAAGTACCCGAAAAATAGGTATGGCATTAAACATCTGCTACAAGACGGTATGGGAGATATTAAGAGATTCTTTGTTATATCCTTTTCACATACAAAGGGTTCAGGCATTGCTTCCTAGAGATTATGAACCACGTACGCAATTTTGTAGATGGTATCTCCAAAAAGTAAGTTTTACGGCAAAAATGAAAGAGGGATTTTTTGTTTATAATTGATTGATAATTATTATAAAAACCATATTTTTTTCCCAAGTCAATGGCGTAGTATTTTTTGTAAAATTGTTTTCAAAATTCTCATAGCTACGCCACTGGTTGCAAAAAAATTAAATGAACATCTGAAAAGTGTGTTTTTATGCCATAATATCCTGTGCCAAAATTCAGTTCAATATCTCAAACCGTTTTGAAAAATGTATTAAAAAGTGAAAATAAAATAAACTTTAACACCCTGTATCTTAATAACTAAGCATTTTAGGGCCCACGTTTAAAAGGGACTTTTCGACTTAAAATCGATCCGGAATGTCTCCTTTAAATTTGACATACCATTAAGTAACACCCTGTATATATTTTTTAATTTTGGAGGCCTCATTTTAGTAACAATGTTTTATTGTCCATAACCGACCGTGTCTTTATCATGGGGTTTATTTAAAATATTAATTAATTTGTAATTACAAAAAATATATGAAAAGAAGTCTATTATTTTGCAGAAATACGTACAAGGAACAACAATATAGGAGTTACAACTACCCTAAAAGAGTTGAAGAAACACTGTACTTGCCTGAGATATAATCTTTATACCCAAAAAGGACACAAAACACCAAACGAACACTAAAAATACGTGCAACTATGTTAATTGTCAGTCAAGAGTCAGTCTAGGTTTACTAAAATGTTAAATTTTCTCGGCAAAAACAAGAAAAACCAAAAATATTTCCGAGGAATGCAACTCAAAAATGCAAATATTACCTAAGCAAATAGTTCTCGTCAACTTTTCGACAGGCTCCTCGATAATATGGACGGCCATTTTAGGATCGCCATGTTGCCAAATTGCGCCTGCTTACCCTCGGTAATCTCAGTTACCGTCACTGAACGAGTATTGCTGGGAAACAAATAAAAGAAAAGTAATAAAACAGACTAATTGATTTTTTTATGATCGCAATAGATCAAGAGCTTTTTTCTCTAGTTTAAATTAGGAAATGGGCGCATTAAATTATAATTTAGAAAATAGGAAGGTCACAATTTGTGTAACATACCGTAATATAGCTGTATTAAAATAGATAGCGAAATTAATAAAAGCTTAGAAGACTCAAGTGTTGAGGATGCCCTTTCATTAAGCAAAATTTCCTAAATTAAATCGCCTTTGCCTCCAAAAGTAAATAGCTAATACTGAAAAATGCTAAAAAATAACGTTCAAGAAAATCTGATTTAAAGTAAGAGAAATATTAAATTAGCAAAATATTTTATTATTCAAAGTCGGGACAGAAAACTTTATAATTATGTAATATTTCTATTGTAAAGCAAATATGTTGTTGATTTTCAGTTTAATATGGGCAAAACCAAACAATATTTTAGGGCCCTTATTCTTGAAGTAATGAACAATAACTATACCGGGTAATCCAGAAGGGTGGCTTACCCTATTTTTTCTGCATTTTTTAAGATAGAATAAACTAAAACCTAAGTATATCATATATTGCCAATATTTGACGTTTTTTGATAAGTCAGGTAACTTCCGGTGACTTTCGGTTTTACCGGAAATGATCTCAACTTATGATTTTTAAATGAGACACCCTGTGTATTTTTACATTTTTGAATTCCTGGGAACCTTCTGCATGTGATGATATGTGGTAATTTAAATAGCTATAAAAACTTTTTTTTGGTTTGGTGGGCCCAAAATTATTATTTGATGCGAATTAATCTAACAAAAATAAAAAAAACTGCTTGTTAACACTTTACGCTTAATCTGATTACGTTTTAAAACTTCAAAATAAAAATACTCCATTTTTCAATTAAATAATAATTGCATCTTTGGTTTCGTATTAAATTTGTTTGCAAAGATGTTGAAATTTACCACATGGGGTACCATTAGACCTTGAATGTTCTCAGGAATAAAAAATGTAAAAATATACACGGTGTCTCGTTTAAAAAACAAAAGTTGAGACCGTTTCCCGTGAAACCGGAAGTTACGTGACTTGTTAAAAAACGACAAATTTGACATTAAATGATATCCCCAAGTTTTTTTTCTATCATAAAAAGTGCAGAAAAAAAGAGATTGAGCCACTCTTCTAGATCATCCGGTATATTGCATACACGATTATCCAACAAGGACTAAAGCTATATTTGTGTCTTTCCTCGTAAAAAGATAAAAATGTGAAATATTTACCTTTTGTATTTTTATTCCATGGAATCTGAAAGAATACTTAAGAAAATGGTAATTTTTTACTTGCCGGGCCCACGGTCGATTTTATTGAAATTTTGTAAACAGGCGTTTTTTGGGGCGCTGATCACGAATCTGATGTCAAATTTTGTCGGACTCTGCTAGTTTTTGAGTTATAGCGCCCCACTTGAACCTAACCTGCAAAACTTTCCTAAAATTCCTCCTTCTTAAAACTGATTATACCCAAAATGGAAGATTTTATGGAAATTCCCTTATTATTTTATAAGATAAATTTAATTTCACCTTCATTTAACAAATATTTTTAATAAAAAAAGCCCAACAAGCACTTCCCAAAAATATTATTTTTACTTTTATAAATGTCAACAAAATTGTCTAGAGATTTTAGACTGTTTTATGTTGGTACGCCATGGACCCGCGAAACAATTGAATGACCTACTTTATAAATTAAAATTATTTTTATTTTTCGCGATTTAAATTTAAAAAGTAAGCGCATTCAATTGTTTCACAGAGTCCGACAAAATTTGACTTCAGCTTCGTGATTAGCGCCCCAAAAAACGCCTGTACACAAAATTTCAATAAAATCGGCCGTGGGCCCGGTAAGTAAAAAATTACCAAGAAAATGATTTGAGTTAAAACAAAACAAATACTTTAATGACATTTTCTTAATGGACACCCTATTTATTAGTTAGTTTTTGAAAGCGTCTCATTTATTCAATATGTTGCAATAAAAATGATTTCATATTCGTTTTTGCGGTTTATATTAAAAAATAGAAACAAGTAACAATAAATAACTACAATGCCAAAACCCAAAAGTTAATATTTTGTCAAAGCTTAGTGTTATTACTACTACTTTTAGTATATTACCTAATAGAGTAGAACCTCGATAACATAAACAACTCGGCATCTTAAAAAAAATTTGTGTTCCCTTCCCTTCAAAGCAGAAAACCTCCGTTACTTGAAGTTCAAAACCTCTATAGTAAAGAATTTTACCATTGGCCCTTAATAACTTAAAGTAGTACCTCGATAACTTAGTGTTTATCAGTGACTCATTGTAAGTAGGTATACAAACAAAAGGTTTTCTATGAAACTTTATTGCTTTGAACATCAGTCTTTCACTAAGATAGCTCGTTAATACACGTATAAAATTGAAAGATAATAAATAAAACGTAAAGTAAACTAAACCTCGTTTAGTCAACATTTGAATTTTTTAAACCTCGCTAACTTCAACTCTTGATAAGTAAAAAACTGGATAACTTAAATTTTTTTTACCCTGCTCTTGAGCTTTGGCTTATCGGGATTGTACTGTATGTTACATTTTCCACATATACAAAACAGTTTTATGATCTAAAATCTTTTTTTCATGGAATATTGACTTCTTGTGTTTTAGCATTTCAGGTTTTTACTGTTTTTAATTTCCAATATAAATAGCAAATTTCTCGTATGAATAGAATTAATTCTATTTAACTTAAAATGAGTATGAAATCTTTTAAATTAACACGTGCAATTTAACAATCTTTTATTAACTATAAGAAAAGTTACAAATATGCCCATGTTCACTCCTTATTGGATAGCCTCACTTTTTCAAACCAATTAAATAATTTTGGGAAATAATTTAATTGTGTATCTATATTATTTCACATTTTTTAAATAAATGAAATAGTTGAGCCCCTACTTTTCGTCGTCAATATACGCCTCTGGGTATAAATTATGTTTACTTAAAAAAACATCATTTATATTGTGGACATTCCATATTCCTAAAATACAACTGTATGTCCACGTCTAAAATTACATTATTGTAGGACAATTTACTTTATTTTTTTATGTAAACAAGATATGAAAAAAAGGAGGCATTTATATTTTATTAAATAAATAAAACCAAGCGCCAAAATATTTCTTCAATTTAAAAAAGAGGTCCTAATAAGGCTAGAAAAATGTCAAAAAGATAATATTTTCGAATAAACGTAGACTGACTTTCCAATGTTCAAAGATCGGACAAGACTAGAAGCAAATGTAAACATATGTAATATGTACAGGGAGTGCGATGATTTAGTAGCGGTTGATTGTTACACAGAACACAAAGTTGCATTTTGTGATGATTTATTTTTTCATAACTAGATAGTTTTAAGACAATAAATCTCAGGGTTCGCTTACAGTGCTTAAAAATGAAATTGACAATTTATAGTTTCCCAATATAAAGCGTCTGTGAAAAATTCCAAATCATATGTGAATTGTTTTAATAATTAAATTTAAATATAACATGAGCTTGGTATTAGTTTGAGCTTCAAATTTGATAGAAAAAATCGTTCTTTAGAGTACCTTGTCCAGGCCCGTCTTCTTAACTAGACTCCAGAGTCTTGACACTGGCCACTCCATATATCTTGCCGGTTTTGGCTATTCCTCACCAAGCCTAGTAAACCTAAGCCTACATAGTGCTTCGCAGTGGCACCACACATGTACAGCTGTTTCTTCAACCTCCTGGCAGAACCTACACAGGCTATCCTCCACCAGGCCTATTCTTTCCAGGTGCTTGTTGAGTTTGCAATATCCTGTTAGTTGACCTACCGTTATCCTTACGACCTTACGACTGTGGCTCAGCAGGTCCGAGGTAAACTTGGCCGAGCAGGTCTTAATGAACTGCTTTGCCTGTCGTTGTCCTGGTGTTTGTACCCACCAGCTTTAAAACTCTCTGTCTACTCAGCTCTTAATAGATGCTTCAAAGAGGCCTGCCGAGATTCCACAGAATGGCTCGGGGCCTATCATTTCCATGGCTGATCCTCTTTTGGCTAGGTCGTCGGCCTCTTCGTTACCTGGGTGGCCCTCGTGGCCTGGTGCCCAGGCTACCGTAGTTTGTTTGCCAAGCCAACTTTATCCAGGGCCTGTATACAGTCCCCCACTAGTTTGGAGAACCGATGGCCTTCAGGTCTGCTTGGCTGTCTGAGTAAATGACGATGTTTTTTGCATCAGTTACTGCCATCTAACCTTTATTCTTGTATTTTTATCGGCAATATTCTGGGGTTTTTAAACAATATAATAATGATATTTATTTGTAAAAGTGGAAAGCTTATTTCAGCTTTGCATCACTTATGTTAAAATTTTTCAGTCGTAATTTTTATATTTCTAAAAAACGACGTAATAAACGTAAAAATTCTTATAAAAATTCTAATGGGAACTAAGTGAAAAAAGACTCACATCGTAGTTGGCTTTTTTTCTATAGTTTTTTTCCTAAATTCCCAAATGTCATTTTTGACAGATAACAAATGTCATTGTAGCAAGCAAGTCTGTAAGGTTTTTCTATTGAACTTAAAGCAAAAACTAATGCCAAACGCAAGATTTATTTAACTGGCCACTACTATAGAATTATATTTTTTTATGTTTCCTATCGCCAAAAAAAACCGTACAAAAATTTTGCAGTTTTTACTTTTTCTTTAATATTCGGTAGTGCAGTTTCTGAAGAGGAACAATACTTCCATCAAATTCGTTCAGTATGTTCACAATATTTGTATATACATTAAATAATATGATAAACTATAGGTGAAAAGTCTGTAGCCTCCGGAGACAAAATATAAATAAACAATCACTGCAAAATGACATTTTGTATTAAATCGTTAAGTCCAGAAAATTAATAAAAAACTTAATTTTAACTTCATTAATTTTTCGTTGCCGATTGCCTGAAATCCAGTCTAGGTCGCTCAATTTCTCGCCATACCGATGTTTTACGTGGCGGGAATTATTTTCGCCCTGGCCGTCCGCCTGCACCTGCAGCTCGCTGCGTCGCATTCCCCCATCGGCGAGCTACTTTATAAGAGACTTAACACGTGAGAGGGCGATATATTTTTCTGCCTTTGGCCAGTTCGATTTGTTTCGTTGCATGGGGTATCGTTTTATTCGTTGCTGCCTTCCTCCTACTTGTTTAAATAATAAAAGGAATTGCAAATAATGTATAGTTTTCCGGACTTTCGCTCGCAAAGCTTACTCAGGCTGATAAATTTACAAAAGGCAGTTTTATACTTCAATTTTAAACTTATTCAAATGGGGCTGGAAAAATAGATTGTCGTAGCACACATATTTTTATTTCTATACATAAAAATGAACATAGAAAATGCTTCGTAATAAGATAAAAAAACACCAGGAAAATGTATTGTCCGATGTCATTTTTAAAACAGCCCCTGATATACTCCGTCTTAAGTGCACCGTATTTTTTCCCCTTCTAAAATTCGCAGACTGTTGCCAAATTGGTACCATTCTTTGTAATAAAAGTAACCAGAAGAACACCCAAAGTTAATCAAATTAAACTAGATTAGGTATAATACATCGACAATCACAGGTCTGGTCAACAACCGGGTCCATTACCTTAGTCGGGGTAAATAAAGAGTGGATTTCAACGACCAATATTTCGGAACCGCGTCCACCAAACAATATCAAATGTCTCTCAAAAGACAATAAAATTCTGGTATGATAAAAGTGACACTTCCAGAAAAAACAAATTATCACTAAAATGCAACTATGTTCTCGCTACCGTAACAAGAAGTTTTTTTCTTACCTTGTCCGCAAAAACGGCATAATAATCCCCGCTCCGGTGGCTACTAGAAGCAGGACGACTTGTAACACAGTCAACAGCACATTGATCAGCTTAACAACGAGCGCTCGAGCATTTGAATTATCCAAACCTTCCAGCATCACGTACTGTTGCTGCTGCAGCGCTTGATGTTCCATTTTTTGTATCTAAATTTAAATTAAAAAAAAAAGTTATATCAGACAATTTTCTTACTTTCAGTTGAGCGTCTAATAACTATCTAGAACTCAACTGAAAGCATAAAATATTGGCCCTAAGAGAGAATATTTACAAAAACGTCGCAGTTACCTTAGTTTGACAATGCTCCAACATTTCATGGATGTCTCTGAGGCGTTCCTCACTTTGATATTGCACTTTTTCCTCCATGTCGGCCATGGCTTGCTTTAAGTTCTCCACTTCGTTCTGATGGAGTTCCGTGAGGTCGTTTATTTGTTCTTCTAAGCGTTCTGTTCGAAACCTTTCATCCTGTAAAAATAAAATTCATATTTGGATATATTTTCTTTATGTATATAGTGTTGGAAGCTTAAGAGTGTACTGTGGAAGAATGACAAATTTTATAAAAGTGATGATTGGCATTTCTGGCATACTGTTTCGATTTCCCATAAAAAAGCGCGTCGTCGCTAGTTGAACCGACAGACGTTCTCCTGTTTTAACTATGAATATTGAATATGAATTGGTATAATTAATAAAAAAAACTAATTATTCCAAATACATACTGTTTATTATTCTAATGCTTTATGGTACACAACATTCTATCTATCTCTCAATGTATTAATCTATCTATCAATTTATTTCTAATTTTCCGCACAACTTTCTTAATTTTTTCTTTAATAATACGTTCTCCTGACAATAACAATCACAACAAAAAAAAATTTGCGTCCAGCCGTTCACGCGTGTTGCTGTGACCAAGGGAAAAAGGAATTCCTTTTATATATGACGAATGCGCTAGATTTTTAATATATATATATATATATATATATATATATATATATATATATGTATATATATATATATATATATATATGAAAGTATATATATATATATATATATATATATATATATATATATATATATATATATATATATATATATCCGTTTACAGGACACCCTTCGTAGCTTAAGTAGATTGTAAAAAACTGCTAAAAATTGCGAGAAAATTCAGTTATGAAAAAAATAAAAATTGAACTTGATCAAGTATGTAAATTTGGAGTATGTACAGCCAGACGGATTTCGAATTTAGATTTAGCTTATCGAAATACATAAGAAACATACTTGATCCTGTTTAAGAAGATTTTCTTCATTTTCATAAATGAAATTTTTTGCAATTTTGAGCCATTTTAAACAGTTGAGACATTTTAAACAATTTTTTGCAATTTACACAAAATTTAGAGGGTGTATGGGTCAAACGGACCTCGGATTTGGATTCAGCGCATCAAAATACATATAAATGGATAGGTCTATTCAAATGCACAGACCACTTTATTTTTTTTTTTGTAATGCCGGTGTAATGAGCTATCATAAGAAACAACCACATCGATGAAAAGACTGCTAATGAGCAGTCTTATTTTATACATTACATGTTATGAAATATCATAACATGAGACCTATCATATTAAGGTATAAGCTTTCATATTGAGCTAAGTAAATATGACTTTCAATTGGCCTTAAATCAAGGGGGACAAATTAAATAGGCTAACACTAAACCAACTAAAAACTTAATTACAAATGTCTTATAAGAAAATGTTTTTAAATTTTAAAAAACTCAAAACTTTTTATTAAAAAGGGGGAAAAAGCTTATTATTATAAGAGAAAAAACAACCCCAAAAATTATTTTTACTGGCATAAGGGCGCGTATGACGTTGAAGGGAGGGGGAGGGGGAATTTCCCTTCCCCCGGCCAGCACGGGCCTGACTCGAAGTAGACCATTATTGAAACTAAATTTGACATTTCAAAGAATATAATTTTTTTAAAATAATTTATAATTAATAATTGTATTTGTTATGCAATTTAGGCTAATAAATATTTATTAATTATTTTTATTCAAAACGTAACCTTTGATTTATTACCTTTGTTTTGCAGTAATTTTATGACGCATTTAAATAATTGCTACAAACGTGATAATTTGTTTTGGAAAAATCTTGTATACTCAATTTCAACGGCATATTTATTTAATTAAATATTCAAACTAATGTTTCAGACAAATGACATAACTGTCAATTAAAATTCAAATTTGGGTGAAAGATGGTGGTAAGATAATGGACATGCAATTAAGAATTAAGATTTAAATTTTTAAGTTTATTTTCATTAATAGTCTACTAACAGAAGAAACAGATGCAATTTTTTATTCCATTTTGCTCTATATTTAAAATTAAGGGTACTTTTCTTGTAGGTCAATTTTGTTTTTTTGATCATCCCGTACATACTATCCCGAAATTAAATAGTCTAATATTATTTTTTCAGTAAGCAGAACTTTTTATAAAGGGTAACTCTTTTTCGTTACATTAATATTAAAAAAGTTTTCCATATGTAATAGTTTGTCCACACATTGTTAGATGGCACACATTCTGTTGAGGATTATATTTTTGCCTCTTTCTCACAGAGGACGCTACAGTAAAAATACGAAATACGAAAATACTTGCATGGTCGTTAAGTTTTCTTAAATTTTATAATTTTCCACACAACTTTCTTATTTTTTTTCAATAAGAACCTTTCCCTGGCAATAACAAACACAACAACAAAAGAATGATCTAATTTGGTGCAGTCATTCTGAAGTTATGCGCTTATATACATTTCGGCAATTCATTTGTATTTATATAGATTATAGATTTATGATCAGAATAGGAAAAGCTAACTATGGTATCTTTCATACTGTGAATCTTTACCATAAAGAAAAAACCTTCAAATTATTACTATCCATTGCAGAGTTTTGTCGCCTTTTACAGATCGAGTGAGAAAGATGGAAAAGTCTAGAATAAACTAAAAAAATTTTAATACAGTATGTGAAACTTGATTATTAGAAGAATTCAGAACTTTCAGGACCCTTCGCAGTGGTCTTCGAAACAGGGAAAGACCAAGGTTTTTTTTTATCTTACGACAACCCACGAAGGCTTTTATAAAAGTCTGCAGGCAGTAGGAACAATCAAAATAGGAAGTTCGGGACTCTCAAGTTTGACTGTTGTTAGATGCATAAAAGTGGCACTACGTGTTCGTTTATTGGGAGCTGCTAGAGAAAGAATGGTATTGACCTAATAGCGACAAATCTCTTGTATCTCGTCGCGTCGATGGGTAAGAGAAAACAGCTTTCTTGAAAGAGTGGGATCACTAATAAGGCTCGAAAGAAGAATTCAAGTTTTCTGAAGCAGCTGAGGCTATGAATGTTGTGTTTGTGCCAGTTAAGCTTATTTTCAAAAGTAAAGCTATTTTAATAAAGTAGTACCAAACTAAAAAAATTCTTGGCAATAAAAAAGCACACAAAAAAGTAGGCAAATAATATATAATAAATAACCTTTACAACCTTAATAAACATATTCATTTAAAACCTTTTTTAAAGTACGCTAATGAACATATTAATCTATTGAAGTAATACCAATATTTTCCCCATAACAATATATGAAATCTATAAAACAACTCTTCATTTACATTTCTGTAGAGTGGTTGCACTAAATGATTAATAAATTAAAAATTAACTTTGGTAACACACATTTAGGCGAGTCCAATTTTATAAGACATAGAAATTCTGCTATATTTTCGAAGTTTCGTTTATATTTCCGTTATTTAAATTAACATTCTTATCAATATAATTTCTTACCTGGATTGCAAGATTAAAATACTGAATCTCGGCTTGGAGAGATTTAACACTTTCCAAACTTTCTCTGAAGCTATCCATTTGTTCTTGAAAATATTTAAGTTTTTTGTCTAGTTCAATAAAACTGTCTTGAATGCTTCCTTCTTGAGGATGACCATATCTAGAACAGAGAATGAAAACGTCGAATTAATAAAATATATGTGAACAGATCCCACTGATCTTTGTATTTACTAAAAAGATCTATAAGATTTGGACTAGAAGTAGTCTTCTAGTTGAGACAGTATTTATAAGAGACAAAAAGGTAGATATTTACAAACTATGAAGTATGGTAGTTTTCTATTCAAATTCAACACATTCTTCACTGAATGAAGTATGTTTCTTAAACTACTATTTTCTTAATTTATTTAAAACACAACGTTACAACTGGTAAGTATCCCCAATCGTCCTTCAGTGAATACTGAATAAGTTACATGTCTTCAAGAATATCTGTACTGAAATAAGTGCATTAAGGATTTTTTTTTTAAATCTTGGGATAGTCTTCGAAGGCTTGCGTATCAGTGGGTATCTTAATTTAATTAATAAAAGTTTATTTACATTTGAAAGAAATCAAAACCGGAAAACTTAAAAAAACACCTTAAGGAGGTTTTCTGGTTTAGAAGTTTCAAAAAATCTATTTTTTTAGTGCACTTTTTAATACCTTATATTATGGAGAATATATGGGCGAAACCGTTTTGCCCGGAAATCATTTCTTATAGTCGAAATATACAACCATCGGACCGGTCGTCCCGGTTATCAAGCGCCCTTTCCAAAACTTTAAATGCGATTTCCCAAAACTCACATATTTTTGCTTGTCGCATGGATTGCATGAAAATTATTGGACCAATTTTGATGCCGCTTTGCCATTTTGTAAATAATTGTACTGACTATGGTTGCAACCTCGAAAGTTAAAATCGCTTTAAAATTTTGGATTTTACGTACGTTTAAATACAAAAAGTTTTTTTTAAATGGCCGCCATTTTGTGAAAAATTGACGATTTCACTTCCCCGAGGCTCCGACATAGCTATACTCATATATTTTAATAATTTTTTGGTCTCGTCTGCTTCAGACCTCACAGTTACCTGAACCAGGTGCGCCCGCCTACCGGAGCACGGCGAGCCTGACCTGCATGGGCGCCATTTATTTAATGACGGTTTAACATTTTCGGGCAAAATTTCTTTTTTTAATGTAGCTTAAAAAAAGTAGAATAAAAGGGTATCAGCATTGTTTTACTTATTGTTTAATTTTACCTTAAAAAAAAAAATGTTGAAATTATATAGAAGTAAAAATCGGAGCTCCAAACAAGAAAATCCCCTTAAACCCTCTAACCCTTTAATTTTAACGTGATCAGGTATGAGATTATATTTGTTTGTATTTTAATGTAGTATAAAATATTTTTTGCGCTAACCGCCTAATTTTTGAGATATTTGCGAAAAACTACCATTTTACTCGCTTTCTTTCCACCTCCCACCTTAACCCGACTCTCAAATTAGTGTAAATTTTTATAACATACCACGGGGAGCGTATGGAACAATTTGGCGCTGGAAGAACTTTTTTTTTGGATGTTGTGTCCAGTGGGTATCTTAAGTTAATTAACATGAAACGTTGGGTGTGGAAAAAGAAAAACCTTTGCCGATAGCAGGTCCCACTGCCAGACACTGTAAAGATGAAGGAACAAAGAAAGTGAGAGTTGGGAACCTCTTCAGATTGACTGTAAAGTGACGCATGGGAGTGGAACTTCTATATTGTTGTGGCGGATTCATGTATAAATAAAAGTTCTTGTTGGTTTTGCCACTAAAGTTTTTACAATTGACTTAGTTTATACTTATTATGCCTATAAATTCTAAAAAAAAAAAAAAAATTTAAATCCTTTTAATTTTTAAAAATTTTTTAATTTTTTCCAAATTTAAAATTTTAATTTTTTATAACTTTCAACTTGCCACCGAAACGTAGATAAGTGTTTAAATTTTGTGGTTCTTTTATGTTTTTTTTCTGTTTTAACGATCTGCCAAACCCCCAAAGGGAGCCCTATTGGATGGGGGATGGCTATCTATACCCCAGGGCAGGATCAAAGTTTTCCCATTGTATAAAACTTTTCTCAGAACCCACAAAACTTTTAGAAGATGGAAAAATATATTTAGGTATAGAAACTTTTTTTTATATTTCTCAACGAGGAATAACCTTCTGAAATTTGGCCCTGTCTTTTCGAACACCCTGTATAATTTAATTCAATCTTAGCGCCATCTATTTCATGTCTTACAATTAGTGCACATAGCTTGTGTATACATATTTCTGCAGATATATAACTTATACACTAATCACCTGAAAGCGACTAAAGGTTTGTATTAGCTGAAACATTGTTTTAAATGAAATATTATTATATACAACCTTCAAACACATTTTTCGCTGTTATTGTGGAATAACAAGAAAATATGATTTTACGTAGGCCCCTAGACAAAATCTGTCGTACGCATGATCGAAGCAAGAAGAGGCTTGGAGGGTACTATGATAACTTTAGTTCATAAATACTAACAGTTGGCGTTTGATCCGGGGTATTGTGTTTTCAAATTTAAAAAAAAATTTCATTGTGATGGAAGTTGGACGCGACGTGATGTTCGTGTTTTTAAAGGATACAATTTTTGTCAGATCTTACAAAGAACAATGTTTTGAAGAAATTAACGGTGTTTGGCCAGATACTTGTCCATTTTTAAAGGACTGAAAAAAGGTGGTATTAAAAATTTCAAAGGAGAAATTTTAACTTAAGATTTTGGGCCTACGGCTTACATTTGATGACCGATACTCTACGGAAGCAGAGGTAAAGTGGCAAACAAATGCTCAAAAAATTTGATGATTTGACTTAATGATATCAATTCAATCATCACAGGTGACGAAACCTATTTTATTATTACGATCCTAACTAAACCCCAGAGCAAAAAGTGGATATTTGAAGATGAACCATACATTAGTAAACCAGCTCTTTCCCCTTGTAAAGAAACTAATGGCAGTTTTTTTAGTAAGAGAGAGATTTTGGCGGTTGTTCCTTTAGAGACACAAAAGACTGTCAGAACATGGTACACAAAATTTAATTTTCCCCCAAAATTTTCCAAGCCCTAAAAAATGAGCGACCAAACACGAGACTGGAACCTGTTTTTTCCCCAAAGAAAATGCCCCAGTTTCATCGAGTCGGGTCTTACGACCACCTTCTTTTTGAGAAATCTAAAATAATATTACTTAGTCATCCTTCCTATAGTCCGGACTTGGCGCCATGTAATTCTTTTTATTCCCCTATGTAAAGAAACAAATAGAGCGAAAGTTTTTGTGCCACTTGGAGCTATTGGGAGCGTTTGACGAAATTTGCGCCAATGTTTCACAATTATTTTAGTTAGAGACTTTTGCTACTTGCTTGGAGCGTATGAAGTCTTGCATAGCGGCTGATGGTGATTACTTCGAAAAAAAGTAAAGATTCTGTAAATACGACAAAACTAAAAGCGACCTACGTATTAATTATTCTACATCTTTAGCAATTAAAATTTAGTTTTACTTATCAACATAAACTTTCAATTTCAAATTAATGGGGAATTTTGAAAAATCCAAAACCCATCAAAACTTTCTTATCCCAAAACCTTATCGAACTTTTCCTGTAGAAAATTTTATACATTTAAAAAAGGGGATTATATACATTCATATACACTCGATAATATAATTAGGGTGTACAATTAATTAAAAAAAGTTTAATGACTTTCTTAACCCGAGTATTTCAATGTATAAAAGACCTTGAAATACTTTAAACTCTATACCAACCTTGGGAAAAAATCGTCTTTAAACATGATCACCAGGAATTGAGGAAACAATAACGAACAAAATTGTTCTAGTTTAAAAAAATAAAATTTAAAAACTTAAAATATTTGTAAAACATGTGGGTTTTATTTTTCTTTTACCCCCAAAAATTAGTTCTCGCCAAAGGGGTACTTGTAAGTTCGTTGATTTAACAATTAGACACCAATTTAAAAACATCAACAAGCGGTTACTAACTTGAATATATAGTTTTAGAAGTCCCGGGAAATGGGCTTGTATTTTAAAACAATAAGCAAAAAAGTAAAATTAAATAGTGGTTTTTGGGTACGCCCAATTTTAAAAAAAAAATTGGAACGTTGTCAATTACTTTATGAATAAGGTAGGGGGAAATCGTTTTTCAAAAAGCACTGAACTGTTTTTTTTTTTGCAATTAATTTAGCGCCATTTATTAAAATTTATTCTTTGGTTTTTTGGAAATATTAAAATCAATTTTATTAAAAAACAAAAACTGCCTTATATTTCCCAACAGCACAACGGAAATATAAAATCAGTGGTTTTAGATAGCACGATTTGATAATAAATTTTGTATTGAATAAATGTCATTTATTTTATTTTTTTAAAAAGGGTTTCATTTTTTTAATTAAATTTAGAGCGCCTTTTATTAAAACCCAAACCCAAGAACTTTTTTTGGGTAGCGGAAAGGCAACCGGGGTTTTCAATTAAACAATCAACGGATGCTCACATAATTCCGATTTTTTAAATATTCCCCAAAGAAAAGTCGAAAGGTTCTTTTTGACCGGCTGGCCACTTGCTTTTAAAGGGTGTTACATATTTGCTGATGAGTGAATGACATCTGGCCTAACAGGTTCCCAAAACGGTGCTTTGAGATACAGGGACCTCGAGACCTGCCTACTGCGGAATGCGGGCTCTGCCGTGTGACTTACTCTAGCTCCAAACAGAAAGCGGACAGAAGTTTTAAAAGAAAAAGGACAAAGGTCCGAAAAATGCCCCACCGAAACGGGTGAATCGTTAAAGGTGCCCCTAAAGGGACAGGCGCCTTTTTTAGGGAAGGGCTGAATCCAACAAAAGGGCGGACAGAACGCTTTAATGGGAAAAAAGGGGTTTCCCCCTGGCAAAAGAAAGATAAAACCATTAGGAAAAGGCCGGAGATACGGTCAAAGGAACAGGTCCTAGCAAAAGGCCCCGTAGACCACTTTTCACTATCCCGAGGGGGGGGTATGACGATCAACGTCTGCCGCCTATTTCCCCCGACAGGAACCAGAACAAATATTGTGCTCGTGTCCGGAAAGTGCACGAAAAAAAAAGAATTTTTTTATTGGATTCAGGGGGAAGTCTGTTTCTATTGAAGAATATAAATAGGTGTGAGCCACAATAGACCGAGCGGGTGGAGGGCGTAAGGTCATTTACTTTAAACCAATAAATATATTTTAAAAATTAGTAAAATCAACTTTTGACTTTTAAATGTTTTGAATATTAGGGGCTATATTCACTGCAAAAAATAAACGGGGCTTTGTACCTAAAAAAAAGTTGCCTACGTTAATACAATATAATACTTAAAAATTTAAAACAAAACAATAATTTTTTTTATCTCTTGATTTTGGGACATTTTTCTTTCCCTTTGAAATTCTATCGCTGTTTACTTTTAAAAATGTATTTTATAAATTAAGAATGTGGGCAAAAAAACAAAACCCATCCATTTTGGATCACGCAGATCAAATAAATTAATTAAAATTTAAGAATAGCGCAAAAAATTTTGAATAACGATGTAAAAATTTTCGCACAAAAAAAGGGAGGCATTATCTTCGAAAAAAAAAAAAAAAAAGCAAGCAGTCTAATTAATTGACGTATCTAAGTAAAACAAGAAAAAATTTTATAGAAATAATAATAACCATTTAATTGTTTTGGATGAACAAAAACCAGCATTTGTTTTCCACGCCTTTTTTCCTTCCCGTATTTTTTTAAAACAAATATATTGTGTTTTTTTTCCGTAGAATTCAATAATCTAATCAGAAAAACATTTTAAAAAAAAACAAAGGGTTACAGCACGAGTGACGTATTTTTTAAATGGAAAACCTCGTATATTTTTATATTAATAGATAGAGATTTTCACGAGGAATTCGTTGATATAGATGTTGCTGGGTTTATTTCCTGTGTCCAATCCAATTGTCTAAAAACTGCATGATACTATAATGATAGTTTCACCTGAAAAAACCTGGCTGCCACAGGTCACAGGTGCATATTTGTCAAAGTCAAAAATTTTAAAAATACTTTTATTACTTTTTGGAGTAGTTTTATAATGAGGTTTTCATCAAAAGAACGGCTTCAAATTATATTATATGCTAAAAATGATATGATATATCTATTTCTAAACCAAGCAGCAAAATTACAATAAATGGAAAAAATTAAGATACAATACGAGGTAAAATATGGTGGTAATAAGAACACTTACAAACAATTATAATATTACTAATAATTTAAATGTTCTATATAACCCCTGTTATTTTTGAAACATGATCTATAACCCCTCCTTAGCCTTTCTAAGCTCGCCGATATTATTTGAGGTTCTTGGTTAAGACGATTAATTTCATTTACAATTTTTTCTTTCATTTCTTCCGTGTTTGTGTTCCCATTTTGGTCAACGACATTCTTCAAGTGACCCCATAGAAAAGTGTCCAAAATTGTAATATCTGGACTATTAGGTGGCCATCTAATAGTGCCATAACGTCCAATCCACTGATTGTATCGGGATTGAGATACTGCACAACTTGACGAACAGCATGGGGCGGCGCTCCGTCTTGTTGCAAAAAATTTTCTGCGATACGTTTCGAGTGGCAATTTTCAAATGTCCTCAATATCTTTTAAGGAGATTAGATATCTTTCTCCAGTTAAGGATCCTCATATAATATTGGCCCGAAAATTCTATTGTTAAGCCCACCACACCAGACATGAGAAGAAAAGACCTCCCTTGGTATTTAATCTCTTGAAATTTTCTGGGGGTTTTGTCTTGCCCAGCTGTGCGTATTGCGTCGGTTTAACATTCCTGATGTGTGAACGTAAGCTTCATCCGTCCAAAGAATCGTTTAAAACAGGGTAGGATCGTTATCTTGTTCAAAGGATTAAAATTTGGGAAACAAATTAAAAGCGAGTTCCTTTGTTCACGTTAAATGCTGCACTGAAGAAGGTGATATGGAAGATACTTAAAAATTTTCAGGTTTCGAACCGTCGCATAGGTTACTCTTTCTTGCAGGCCATACCTCAAGTCTCTAATTCGTGGTATAACTGACTTCCAGGATACAAGAATGAATCTGATCCCGGTTTCTTTTCTCATTGTAGTCCTTTTCTAATATGTAACGGATTTTTTTTGAATAAGACCTTCAGTTTTAAAATCGTTTTTACTGAATATTTCGGTAGGAATTTGCAACATATTTTCGTTGTGTTTCCCTGGCGTTTTCTCCACATTTATAATGGAGAGTTATAATTTGAAGCCGTTCTTCTGATGAAAACCTCATTATAAAACTACTTCAAAAAGTAATAAACGTATTTTTAAAATTCTTGACTATAACAAATAAGCACCTGTGACCTGTGGCAGCCAGGTTTCTTCAGGTCAAACTATCCTTTAAGTATCATGCAGTTTTTAGACAATTGCAGCAGAACCGCAGGAAATAAACCCAGCAACCCCTATATCACCGAATTCCTCGTGAAAATCTCTATCCATTGATATAAAAATATATGGGGTATTCCATTTAAAAAATACGTCACTCGTGCTGTAACTCTTTTGTTTTTGTTTCTAATGTTTTTCTGATTAGATTATTGAATTCTACGAAAAAAAATACACGAAATGACTATATTCCTTTAAAAAAGTAAGCGGAAGTTCAAAATAAAGCCTGTTTACTTTAAAATGAATAACCCTGTACAAAAAATCAGATAATATATGACAGAGAATACATTGGCAAAGTTACATAACTTAAATACCTCAAACCGCCACTGGCGCGGTGCTACTCTTGTTCATCTTCAGTGCGCTGCGATCATATTGTCGCCGCCATACGAAAAGCGTCATATTTTTAAGACAAAATTCGATTACTCTAGATACTATTTGACAGTTGCATTCAAATAGGGATTTTTATAGCAAAAGTTAGCTTTTTTGTTGTTGTGACTTTAGCTTAAAATTAGAAAAGTTCAAAAATTAAAATATACACTATCAATATGGTGCACCATTCCTTATTTTAACTATTTGATAAATATTTAATTAGGGGTTTCGTAGTACCACCTTAAAAACCTTTGATTTTTCAGCCATTTTCTTAAATCTAAGTTTTTTGAATTACTCCTAAACCCCTTACAAAATATAGAGCTTAATATCCACTTACCTCCCAATACTATCACTAGTAACGCTACTCTCACACTCCGACCCATCGTCACTAGGAAACTTTCTTTGCGCCGTTCTACCCTGCATACTACTCTGCGACGCGGTCATCGGAACGTCGCGCTCCCGTGCTTGGCACCGCTCTTGTGGTTGTGCCCTTCCTCGCTGACCGCGCCCTCCTGTGCCGGCTTGTCCGCGCAACTGCCTTCCGAGCCTGTCGTCTGATTGGCCGGCCCTACGTACCTAAGCTGTAGGTGAGACAGAGAGGGGATGGCGGGTTAGACTTGCGTGGACGTGCGGTTGGTTAAAATAGGCGGGGTGGTGGTGGAGGGGTGTGATTTAATAAGAACGTGGCAATAAACGCAAAAAAAATGTTTTAAAAAGAAGTAACATTTGTCGTCGTGTGTGACATTGTATAGTCGTCATTGGAGAAGAGGCAGCCCGACATCTTATAGTCCAGTAAATGAAGGGACAAAGCTATAAATAAATCTGTACAGTTTTCCCTTGTGGCGCAATTCTTAGGTCTTTGGGGATGCTTTTGAGCGAAAAAAATGTTTATTAACATTAACAGGTGGGAAAGGGCTGAAAATGGCCCCTCAAGGCCAGAAAAATGGGGGTCCCGATAATATCTGCCAAAATATGCGAATTGGAGAATTTTTGTTCAAACAAAAAATGAAGATCTCCTCGTAATCTACAAAAATGGTCCTTCAATAGTTTTCGAGATAACGGGACCCAAAAGTCCCCTCATTTAAGCTGCCGCTCTACCGCTAGAATGCCGCTATCTTTATGGATTCACTTATAAGCGGGCGGACGAATTGTTCCATTACTCAGGCAATAATGTACATTTTTTAATCATTTAAAGGTTATCGGAATGGAAAAACCCGTACCTATCATTGCATGATGTTGGGTCCATTCTGATTTTTTTAGAATATTAAAAAAAGCGGTTAAAGATTTTTTTTCCCAATATTTTGAGAGTATCTCATTAATTTGTTAATATTTTTTGAAAAAATGGTTTGTTATTAACATTTCTTTTTTATAATGAGACCTTAGCAAGTGTTCAATGATCCCAGAAAATTTCCTTCACTATCTTTCTTACCTTTTGATAAAAAAATTGTTATCTGCATTTTTTTAGCCGTTTCCGGAGTTCTAAAAAATGTAGAATAAACGCGAATCAAAAACTCATTATCTATTAAAATGCTTTTGAATGCACATCATTTGAAAGCTTAGAGTGTCTAGTTTAAATGTACTTTTTTCCTTTTTATTAAAGTCCAATAGTTTTTTAAAAATCAGGGAAATTCATCACACCAGTGACTCGCGGACTCACAACTAACCACATCTATCCAGTCTGGGATGTTATGGATTTTTCGACGGCCGTTTTTGGCGAAAAATATTGGTGTTGCGAAAAAAATGGTAAGGACCATTTTTGTAGATTTCGTGGTGATCTTTATTTTTTGTTTGGAAAAAAATTCTCTAATTCGCATATTTTGGCAGATATTTTGGGGGGTCATTTTCAGCGGGTTTCCACGTCGGAATCGTGATAAACTTTTTCTCGCTCGAAAGCATCCGCGAAGACCTAAGAATTGCGCCACAAATACAAACTGTACAGATTTATTTACAGCTTTGGGTACTTTCAGGTCTTCAGTTATTGGACTGTTAGATAATTAGTTGATTTATCGTTATAGTAAAATTAGTAAGACAAAAAATTACAATGTTTTTTTTTAAATTAGGTTTAGTACAACTCTGTGTAATTATTTAACGTATTTTATATAGACATCGGGCTGGTAAAAATAAAATAAACTCTTATTAAATCACCTTAAGTTAGTTAAATGTACAAAAATTGAATTTTATTTACGCATTTATTGCGGTATACTTATAAACAATTTTTTATAGATAATTATGCTTTGACTAATAATGATAATTTAACCAAGCTCGCAAACGATGCTTATTCAGTTTTTTGTATTTTCCGTAACTAAATATTGTATAAATAATGCAACATATTTCGTTTTATTTTTTTAAAATTAATTTAAGTAAAAATCCGTCGTCTTAAAAAAAGTATAATTTTAGAATGCACTATTAGGTTTAAATTTCCAACTTTTCTGTTATATAACATTCCTATCCGCCTAGCTATATCGAGGTTTATAAATTCATAAATGATTCTCAGAACGTTCAATTATCGTTTTACCCCAAATTAAAATATCAATACTTTTAAAAAAATGAACAAAAGGTAAATGTTTTAAATATGCAAATTATCCATTGACTAGGATTCTTCGTAAATAGCACATTTTATAACACAGAATGAAATATTCGTAGAAAATCAATGCCTTATTTCTCCATTTAAAATATTCTATTAAACCGAAGAAACGTTGGATAATCTGTTGTGTAGGGTTAGTGTGTTGGCCTGGCCAGCTATGAGTTTATTTAATCGGGCGCTACTTCACACAATATTAAAATTATTTGGGTTTGCTTTTAAAACAGTTTGCAATACATCATTGTTTTAAAAATGCAAGTGATTCGAAAAAATTTAAATAACTAAAAATAAGTCTACCAACTAAGTCAACACTGTCAACAAATTGAATTGAAATAATCGAAAAACTATTTTTATTACTGATCTTTTGGCATAGGCTGGATTTTAAAAAATATCCATTAAAAAAATTACGTATTGGTTAAATGCAAAAAATAACTTTGGCATTTATACGCCAGATAAATTTAAATATTAGTTTTTAAATCATTTGTTGCTCTTCGCTATCTCATTTAACGATTTGCATATTTGGATCCCAATGAAACAACTTTTAAACCGTCCGCGTCCTAAGGAGCGTTGCTTAAAACTTGTAAACTTGTCATCGTTTCAAGCATATTACGGTTTAAGTTCACAAAATATTTTAAAGATATTTTCACGCCAAAATGGCACAGAACTAGATAAAAACGATAAAATTAGGAAAACTATTTTTGCTTACAAGAATTACCGGATACAATAAAAACCCAAATAAAATTACTTATGTACAGTAACGGCCGTTAAATCTTGGGCAATTCTTTTTCCCTTTCGTTAAATAGGCTTATGCCACCTTCAACTGAATATAAATACCTGTTGAAAAACCTAATAAAGAAACAGGTGTCCGTTGTTAGTGTCTAAAAATATTTTTTTTAAATGCCAAACTTAACTTATGATCAAAAAGAATTTAATTATTCATAATATTGAGCAGAGAGGTTGGCCAGAAAGGGATGTGGCGAAAGAGCTTAACATCCCAAAGAGTACTATTCATTTTGTTCAAAAAAAATGGCAGGAAACACACTCCTTTAAGAGAAGAGCTGCAAATGCAAATTATGACCAACGCATTGGATTTGCTCTACAATTTTAATTGGAACCTTCGATTTTTTGGGAAAATATAATATTCACCGATGAAAAAGTGTTTCAGTCGTGCTACAATGGGATACTTAAGGTATACAGATACAGGCCTCAAGGAACACGATTTGATGAAAAATATACCCAAAAGGACAGAAGAGGTGGGCGATTTTCGGTAAATTTTTGCGGGTGGCTGTGTGCACAAAGACTTGGTGTATGTTATTTTATCGAAGGAAGGTTCAATGCGGAGGTATACATAGATTTACTACAGAATATCATGCTTGCTTCTGTACAGGATCGATTTCCGGACAGAAATTTTATCTTTCAGTAAGATAAGTTTTCCGTTCATACGGCCCGGCAAGTCGATGAATGGATGGAAGATCAGCGTATCAGGGTTTTACTGTGGCCCGCACGTAGTCCGGATTTAAATTTTTTAGGGCTTATTAGTTAAAAAAATAAATAGGGAAAATGAGTTTAGGCCGCAAAATGTAAACGAACTTAAGGATAAAATTTTAGAGGAGTAAAATGAGTAACGAGACAATCCGCACTACGCCCGGGCTTTGGTCCATTCGATGCCTGCAAGGCTAAACTCTGTCTTAGAAAAAAACGGAGCCGCAATAAAATATTAAATTTGTTTGGAAGGATATTTAAGTTTGTTGAATTTATTAAATTGTTAATTAATTTATTAATTTGTTAGTTTTTATAAAATATAAATATTTTCTTTTACCTTTTGCTTTATTCATAGTAGTTAAAAGTAAAACAAGGTAAAAAAGAGCGATTTACAAAAATTGGCAGAAAAGTCAAAATTTGACAAATTTTTTGCACAAGATTTAATATCCGTCACTGTACCTTTGGATATGTAAAATTTAGGAAAAATTCTATATAACGCCGCTGAAGCCTACCAATCTGAACTGATGTCACGTCAGACTCGTCTTTTCCCACTCACCTTTAGTGCATCTAAAAATTCTATGGAGTTTTAAGGATATATAACCTAATAAAAATATTTTGTACATTTAACTGATCATAGAAAGTTTTTAAGCCATCTTTTTTTTAATATGTTATTAAATATTTCAAGACTATGGATTTTGGTCAGCATTTTTATATTACAAGCATATCACAATGTCAATATTGTGACGTCATGACGACATCTTTCTTAAGATAGGTCATGGGCCTGTATCCAAACAGTCGGCGTTACTTATGAGAAATTATGTAAAAAAGTTATATAATAGCGTTTTTTTGCTTTAAGGGATTTCCGATTTTTGTGGCTATTTATGATGTTCTTTTAAAGCAACCGCAAATATGTGAACAAATAACAAAAGGACATTTCCGCAAATTACAATCGGTCAAATTTTTGCTTAAAGGATCCTGGTAATCCATTTTATTAAAACTAATATGAAATAATCACAAATATAACAGAAATGAAAAATAAAGAAAATTCTCCATAAGACACCTTTGTTTAGATACAAAACCATGACTTATCATAGCCTTTGAGCATATACCTACTAGAGGCAGGCTTGCCACTTGGCCGTGCGGACAAGTGTGCAAGAGAGAAATTGGATAAAAGCACAACATTTCTCTCTTGGCCCCTCCCACCAATATCAGCACGCACAGCGGGATTACTTTTATCTTCTTCTTTTCTCGCATGCTTGTTTGTACGGCCAAGCGGTAAGAGTGTCTCTAAAAGGTATATGCTCGAAGGTCACAACAAAAATGGATGTCGCGTGACGTCATACTAATATCGTGTTGTCACACTTGACAACATTGCATCGGTTTATGCGTTCAAGTTAATCAATGAATTTAAAAAAGAAATACTAGGAATCTTTTAAATATGTATGATTTTTTTGTATCTTGGGACTGTTTCAAAAGTTTAAAGCTTTACAGTAAACAGTTATTTAAAAATAGCTGACCCAATCTTCATTTTGTTTTAAATTTTACAAATGGGTGTTTTTAAGCATTGGTTTTAATTTCCTATTATAAACAGTACCTAACAACAACTTTAAGAAAGCAAAACATAATAGATTTAAAAACCCCTCTAATAACTCCCTGTTAGCTTTTTGGGGCGGCTATATTAGTGCTAAGGCAAGGTACAAAATTAAATATTTCAAAAATATATAAACTTGGAATAGAAAAAAAATTAGTAAATTTTTTACATAGAGTCCTAAAAAAATTTTTTTGATAAAATAGATCTATTTGAAACTTTTCTAAAGGCAATAAAAAATTTGGAAACTCTAAAAAAAAAATCGCTAGAAAAATTGTTCCTCTCAGACCACATCTTATATGTAAAAACAAGAGCTTTGGGATTTATGAGGTGGCAGGCATATTTTTGTTGGGAAAACCCTTCAAAAAAGATGTTTATAACAAGAATCGAATATGCCCCCCCAAAAAGAACCGGAGCAGAATAACGAATAAAAAACAAATTCGAAAAATATATTACTTAAACCCCTAACTTTGTGTTGGCATTTAAAACAAATTTGGAAAAATTTTTCTTACTAAATTTTCACAAAAAGGGATTAGTTAGACTTGTTGCAAAATAGCAACATAGAAAAAAAGCAAAGAAATGTAGTTTTTGCAAAATAATTTTGTTATCTAATTTTTTTTTAAACGAAATTTGATTGAAAAAATAATTATGCAAAAACATCAAACCGAACTTAACAAAATTAAATAATGTTTCATCTGGTATGATTTTTTTTTACGAATATGAGTTTTTTAAAAATCTAAAAGATTTAAAAATCATGCAACAAACCTGTTTTTTTTTTTTATTTTTTACAATTGTTGCAAGCTTTTGCGATTTTTAACCAATCCCCTTCTTGTAGATATAATGATTTTTTTAACTATAATTTTTCTCTACTACCAATACAAAATATAAGTATTAAAGTAGAAAAAAAAAGATCTTTAAAATTTCTCCTGGAGAAAGATATAAAAAAAGAGATACTAAACTGCTGCTAAAAGAAATAAAAACAATCAAGATAAATTAAAACTGGAAATCGTGCCGGGCCCCTTAATATCTGTACTAGAACACTGTTTTTTAATTTAAATTTATTATTTTATTAGTTTTCCGAAATAGAGCTGTGTATATTATATTTTTTTAACTAATTTAACTATAATAAAACTTATTTACAGGAATTTCGCTTTTTCCAACAGAAAAGTAAACCTTTAAATAGGATTACAATAATTTACACCCAAGGAAATAGTGCAAAACAGTAAAAAGATATATAAAAGGAAAATACGTTTTTTTTTGCCATCAAAATACCTTCATCATTATTTTCGTATATCCAAAAGTTGCATTAAAAATAAATATATACAGTTTTTTTATTAAAAATAATAAATTTTTAAAAAAATTGAAAATTAATTTCCAAATTATTTAAATACTTGAAAGAAAATTATTTAAAAGAAAAAAAAAAAGGGCATAAACATTAGTAAAAAAAAAACCAAATAAAACAATGTCTAACTTACTTGAGAGCTGACTTATATTATCGGCACTCCCAAATTTGTTTTTGATCAAATGGGCAAATTCTCTTGGTTTCGACATGACAGAACCGCTAAAGCCAGTTATACCATCCCTTATATTTCCCCCGACATTCCTAAAATAAAAACATTATTATCAATAGGTGCCATGTCGGGGGAGAGAGATATCTATTGCGTTCAAAACGAATGCTTTAGTGCAAAAATGCAGATTAAAAAATTTTTTTTTTACAAACGTTACATAACTTATTTTAACCTTGTCCCCTATCTCAACACCTCTCTCCCGGGGCCGTACAAAATACTTTTCCGACCATTTTTCGATACACGTCCACTTTTTTTTTTGAAGCAAAGCTATCACCTGAGCGCTTTTTTTCTCTTTTTTGAAAACAGCTATCGCTGAACTTTTGTTTTGCCGCCGCAAGTTTCGATATTTGTTTACATTATCTAAAAAAATCAATTAAAAAAAAGTGTTATGTGTTGTGTGTTTATTCGCCTAGGCTCACGGGAGAGCGCAACGCAAAGTTCCGCCCCCGACGACGCTTTTTGTATATTCATAAAATGTTTCCCAAAGTGTTTTTTTTTCCAATCATTATTTCGTTGCTCACATGTGATACAATTTTGGGATTTTACTCACATAGGGCTTTTTTTTATCTTGGGACAGCCACGAAGGCTGATGCCTAAGTACAACGCCCTGGGGGTTTTTAAGTGTGGAGATTGGGAGAGAAGGAAAACTTCTGCGGGCAGCAGGTTCCAAGCCTTGACACTCTAGGTATAAAGAAACGAAGAAAGCGGGAAGTTTGGGGCCTCTATAATTGAACTGTAAAATGATGCATAAAAGTTGCACTACGTGTTGCCTGTTGGGAGCTGCAGAGAAGGAATTATACTGGCCAACCCTCTGAGCAGGCCGTGAAAATACCTATAGAAGGGCGACAGATTCCCTACTTGACGGAAGAAGAGGAAATTGGGGCGTGGGATCATTGATAAGACGAACAACTCTTTTTGAATGGAGTCCAGAAAGCGTTGTAGGGACCATTCCCAGACATAGAACAATCCCAGAGGGTCTATTTAGGATACATAAAAGAGTATAGATTGAAAGGGGAGAAATACTTTCTGGTTTGAAAAGGAATCCAAGCTTTTTTAACGCTCCCCTTTGGATGTAATGTGCTGGCCAGTTGAGGTTATTCTAAAAAAGTAACGAAACAAAATTAAAGTTTTTGTTCTGCAGAACTAGCCTATATGTACGGATAAGATTGGAAATTTTTTTCGGACAGGAAAGGACTGTTTTTTTGAGGCATTAACCTGAACAAGATTTTTGGCGCCAATCCAAGTTTTGAGGTGTTGGGAAGATCTGCATTGACCGCGCTTGTTTTCAAAATCAGAATTACATTGGGGCTTAAGAAATTGAATACTAGAGGGAGAAGAGTCTGCAAACTATGAAGGGGATTATTTAAGAGAGAAGATCAAGTTTTAGAAGAAACAGCGGGGGGCCACACTGAGCCCGGGACCCCCCAGCAGGGGGTTTGGTAAAAGCTGGAAGAATGACCATCTACAGAACTGAAGTCGATGGAAAGGAAATGA
Source organism: Listronotus oregonensis (assembly GCA_019359885.1). Taxonomy (NCBI): domain Eukaryota; kingdom Metazoa; phylum Arthropoda; class Insecta; order Coleoptera; family Curculionidae; genus Listronotus; species Listronotus oregonensis. The sequence continues at coordinate 128,432 of JAHBCN010002425.1, read as the reverse complement.
GAGCCAAGAGCAAAGCTTGGGGAAGACCGTAAGGGAAGTTTGTTAAGAAGCTCATCATGCCAGATCTGATCGAAGGAAACAAGAGCAATGATCTGGGACTCAAAAAAACCCTTAAGGGACTTGGACCAGTTATGTAAAACAAAGGAAAGAAGATCAGCTGTGGATCTTCTGAGACGGAATCCATACTGTCTATCATGTAAGATCTTGTTTTTTTCCAGATACTTTAAGATTTGGGAATTATAAATTTTTTTCCATTAATTTGTACAACAGAAAAAAAGAGATATAGGTCTATAAGAAGGAGAGTTTTGATCATTTTTTGGGGACAGGGTTTCAACGTGTATCTTCCAACTCTCCGGGGAAAGCCCGTGTCGTGGAGATCGAAAGAGGCGAGTTAAGATGGGTGCAAGCTCGGAGCACATTTTTAAGACGATTGCTGCCCGGACGATTTTAGTATTAAGAGAATAAAGAATAGGCTTGATCTGTTTGACTTTAAAAAGATATCGAATTTTATGAGAAAAAGGCAACCGTGGAAGAGGGGAAAATTAATAGGGGAATCGTTTTAGAATTGGCGCAAAGTTTTGGGAAAAAGTTCGGGGGAAGGGAAACCAAACACAAAGTGCTTGGAGATTTGGGAAAACAACCGCAGAGGCTAAGGATACATCCACAAGTGAATGATACACAAAAATGATTTAATATTTTGTTAAGCTGCACCCCAAAAAAAAATTGGTACAAAGTTTATTAATCTTGATTTGGGTCCTTCCTTTTTTATTTTTTAAAGAACTTATTAAATTGTTGTTTTTCCCAAAATAAATTGCAGACTGCAACAGATCTGCACGTGCATCACGTAGTTCGTCTACTAATAATAATCATTTTGCACACTAAAGAAAAGTAGCTATATTTTTTTACAAAAAAAATATGCAACACTTGCATTTCTTTAAAAAAAATGTAGGCTTGTCAGACTTTATCCTACTTACCATCTCTAAGTTTTTGTTCAGTCCTAATCAAGTCCCTGACCCTCACAATCTTATTCCCCAATTGTTCAAGCAAAAGCACTGGTCTTTGGGGTCCAGTACCCCGCAATCAGCCCATCCTTTAACTCCCGATCCATTCGAAATAACGATGACGGATATAAACTGAAAAAGTCGGGATCTTGGCCGGGAGCGCAGGAGCGCTTTCTGAATCGTCGCAGGCTGACGTCCTGCATGTGAATGTATCTATGGGTGGCCTTTGAGGCTGGGTGGGCCTTGGCGGGGGGGAGAGGGGGGACGGGGATCCAGGCTCTAAAAGTAAAAAAAATTATTCTGGTTATCTTATAAACCAACCACTTGTTCCCTGTAAACGTGAAAATGTGATTTTGGTTTCCCTTTAAACCCCCGTTAAAAAATTTTTTAAAAAAAAAAAATTTTCCCGGTGTTTTTCGAAAAATGGGCGCAGATACGGATCCTTGAATAAGTTGCGGTTTTCCCTTTTGATAATATGTCATAGTTGTTATAATTTATTTTGGGAATGGCATACAAGCTAGATATTCGGAAAAAATTTTATAAACTAGTTGGACAAATGCCCAAAAAAGAAATAGTAAGGATTTTTCAAGGCGAAAATATTTCGAAATTCACCATATATGGAACAGTTCGGGAATGTGAAGAAGGAATCCCATGTATGAACATCCCGGCAGGAAAGATTAGTTCGAAGAGTGAAAAATGTCGTTGGACAGTCTACCAGAAAGGTTGGTCCTCGCTTCCGAATTTCCAACGCAACTGTTTCTCGGTATATAGCTAAAAGTGGTTTAAAATACCAAAAAAGAAAAAAGGCACCCAAATATACTGATGTTCAGCTAGCAAGAATACCAGGTGCTGTCTCAATTTAAGGTGAGTTTTTTTCCCGAATAACAGATCGATTGTCATGGATGATGACTTTAGCCATGCAAAATTACCAGGAAATTCTGGATTTTACACCGACAATATAGAAGAGACCCCAAATGAAGTTAGATATAAAGCCAAAGCTAAGTTTTCAGATAAAGTATTGGTATGGTGTGCCGTGCCATATCGGAAAAAGGTGTATCCAGGCCTTTTGCTCGTCATGAAAAAGGAGAGGCAGTGAATGCCGAGTACTACATCAGAGATAATAAATTGCCTAATTTTATCAACGTACATCACGGTAATGGAAATTATCTGTTTTGGCCAGATCTGGTATCAGCACATTATGCCAGAGCTACCCTTGGCTGATTGGAAGCAAGAAATATTCCGTATGTGCCCAGGATTGATAACCCCCCTAATGTTCCCTAAGCCAGGCCCAATTGAAACTTTCTGGGCTCGATTGGCTTAGAAAGTCTACGATAACGGCTGGGAAGCATGAAACGAACAACTTCGGCAGCGAATCTTCCAAAAAGTAAGAGAAATAAATATACATGATGTCCAAAACCTCATGAGACCAGTTAGGCATTTATTACGAGTTATAGACCCTTAGCGGCAATAAATTAAATTATTTTTGTATAGCAATGATTGATTTAATAAGATAATAAGTTTGAAAAAATAAAAGTTTATTTGGATAGAAACTAGTAGTTTCAATTTTTTTCTCAAAACTTATGTAACAGGGGTTATTACATCTTGGATGAGAGCGCAGCGAGATTTACATGTCACATGGTCTCTAAACAAGCGGAGCCAATCCGAATAAAATATTTTGGATCTTTGTATCAGCTGATGTCTTGTTTTTATTTCTTGATTAAAAAAATCTTTTTAAAATTTTACCATAGGAAATATGTATAACATATGTTTGTTTCTTTATCGAATTATTTTTTTTTTAATTTTTACGATAACTTTTAGTTTGAAAATTAAACAAGTTACTTTACTTTGAAATATGGCAAAATTGAACGATTTAAAATTTTTAAAAAGTTTGAGTGTTGGTAATTGGAAAATTTAGTCAATCACTGTGTGGAGAAATATCCACTTCCCGAATAAAATAAATATCTTTAAGCACACAGAGCAGAAAAAAGAAATATTAGAACTTAGCTTATACAGCAGCGTTGGGAAAAAATTTAAAAACAGGTTTTTTCTTTAGAAACCAAACGTACCTTTGAACTTTCAACAGACCCATGACTCAACGTTTTTGCAAAGCGGATGATACGCCCGCTCCCGTTCCTTTTCCTGATGAGGAGCCCTTCCGAATGAGTCCGATGCCGCGAGGGGAAGTACTTCTACTCGACGTCTTGCTGCTAGCAGTCGGTTGTGTAAAAAGCGACGTGGAGGCTGTCCATGGCAGCAAGCCTAAAACCAGAAATAATTTTTAATATTTAAGGAAGTTATAATAAATATATATACAGTGTGTCCAAGATAAGGAATCCTAAGCAAAGGGGAATCTCAGGACCTGTTGGAGATACATCTTGGGTTAAATTAGGAAAAAGTTGTGTTCTGTAAAGTTATTTACATGCCCTTTAGAAACGAAACATTTTCATGGCCCGCTGAGATATTTGGGAAAACGGGAATTTGATAATATCAAATTTTTCTTTTTCTTTACTTTATTTGAAGAGATATCAAAACTAATACCACTTTTCCATTGGCACTTTTAAGGTACTACATGATGGTATTTTTAGATTTTATATCCGACGTTTCTTCAAGAAGCCATCGTCAACTTAATTTTTTTTTTATGGCCCGAAAAAAGAGCACACCCTGTATCTGATTCCATTTTTTATTACAAAATTTAACGATGTATCACATGCCATTTTCTTTTTGTTGAAAGGAAAAATTCATTTTTCTATTTTTAAAATGTATTTTTATAAGGTAAACAAATACTTTGACGTAAATATCTGTCACCGAGTCTGTCACAGCTTTTTTAAATCATGATAAAATAGTAATTGTTGTTGTTACCCCTTTGTTTGTCGAGTTGTTGTTTTTAGAGTAATTGTCGTTATTATTACTGTTGTCGTTATTATTGTTTATTGTTGAATAGTTAATATTGTGGTATTATCTGCCCAATAGCCATACCATTTTAGCCATAAAGAAAAGTTTGACATGCTAACGTGCTACATTTTGTGCCATAAAAATACCAAAAAACAGCAGCAATGTACCCTTTAAAACATATCCAGAAAGAAAGAAAGCAGCCATGTAAGTCCTTTTTTCTTACAGCTGGCTCGAAATTTAAAAGAATTGGTTCATTTAAAAAACCTGTTTTATCTCGAAAAAAGGAATCTTTAAAAGAAACCCAAAATAATGTTTTACAAGCAGTTGTTGAGAACTGAGGTATCAACTAGGCAATCGAAGAATGTAATAGCCAAACCCACAGCTATTTATTTACATATTACCCTATAAATTTAGGGATATGCCAGATTTAAACCGGGATTTCGAACCCCGATTTGTGAGTGGTATACACCCTGAAGAAATTTAAATTTCTTTTAAAAATAATATGGTTCGACTAAAGTATGGTCACTAATAATGGATCTTCCCCTGCAATACCCTACTGGGCTCAACAAAACCGCTTGTTAAGAAAATATCGAGACATCAAGAACGTTTTGGGTTTAGTATGTGGTTGAATTTTAAACTAAAATACTAGGTCCATTTATTTACCATAATTCATTAACCGCAGAACGATACCTTCATTTATTGCAAAATGATTTAGAAGACTGTTTAGATAATTTACCTCTTGGCACAGGTCAATGGCTGTTGGTTTAAACAAGACGGTGCTTCTGCACATAATTATAGGAAAGTTTGAGAGTATATTTCTGCAGCGATTTCCTGGAAAGTGGATTGAAACCTCTAGTAAAGGTTGGGCCACCCTGATCCCGGACTTAACTCCTCTGGTCTGCTCATATGGGGTTTTTTTAAAAAACCGAGTTTACCAATATTCTTTTGAACTTGAACAGCAGTTATAAGAATGTGTAACAGCCGCATTTAACAGTACAGTGATGTTACGTGATGTTTTAAGTTCTACAGTAAGTAGATCATACTATGTTTAGAAAATAATGGAAACCATTTAATTCATTATTCGCCTACTTAAAATCCCTTTTAAAAAGATAGAAAATGCAATTTTCCTTTTTACAAAAAAAAAAGGGAAATGTGATACATTGTTGAATTTTGTAATAAAAATGGAACAGATACAGGATGTCCTTTTTTCGGGCCATATAAAAATAAAGTTGACGATAGTTTCTTGAAAACGAAACGTCGGATATAAAATTAAAAACCATCATGTAGTACCTTAAAAGTGCCAATGGAAAAGTTTTTTGATATCTCTTCAAATAAAGTCAGAAAATTAAATGATATTGTCCATTTCGTTTTTCCCAAATATCTCAGCAGGCCATGAAAATGTTTCAAGTTTCTGAACGACATGTAAATAAGCTTCAAAGAACACAATTTTTTTTCTAATTTAACCTTAAGATGTATCTCCAACAGGTACTAAGATTCCCAGGCTTAGATATTAATATATATATATATATATATTATATATATATATATATATATATATATATATATATATATATATATATATATATATATATAATATATATATTAAAGAGAGAGAGAGAGAGAAAGAAGAGAAATAAATCAACAGGAAATTTTAAATGTTTAGATGGCCATGGCCAGCGGAATGATTTAAATCTAAACCGATAGAGTTTTTAAGACTTCTTAGTATAAGTCTACCTAGTTCTGTTGAAAATTATGATCTTAAATATGGCATAATAGCTGTTGGGGAAATTTAATAATAATTCTGAAATATTGTATAAAAAAATAAAACACGTTCAATATTTTACTTAAATGCAAAAATTACATAACTATTCTTAAAAATGGAATTTATTATTCATCTATATTTGAAGATTTACTTAAATAAATATTTGTAAGCAAATCGTAAAACATTGTTTTCATGTGAATCACGGTGGTTTTTGACCTCAAGCAAAATGTTCGTATGCACATGAAACCTTACTTTTTTTGTTCTCTTTATTCTGTTTTTAAATTTTTTTTCTTCCTGTAAGAATAGCGCATTTTTATTGTTGTAAAAGCAGTAATACATAAAATATTATTAGGTATACTTGGATATTAGTAAAGGTTTTAGAGAGGGTATTAAAAATTTGATTCACATAACATAATATAAATAGGTACCGCCGAGACAACAGGTTCTCGTATCTCGTCTGGTCGCGACGAAAGTAAAGGATAAGGTAAAACGGATGAGTCAAGAAAATATAGCGTCGAAAAAATCTGTCTTATTAAAAATGTGACTTTAAACATAATCTGAGTTTCATTATAGCCATGCATATTATTTTTTACTGAACGCAAGTAATAAATAAATAAAACGAAGCACATCCTTTCAAAGTAACCGTGACACCAAACCGATGGTAATTTTAAGTTTTAAAAAGATTAGGATACGCCATTATACATTGAATTTTTAAAAAAATTATGCAAAATTATATTTTTTTTTAAAAAGTCCGGGTATTTTAAAATGCTTTCAACTATTTTATTTTCCCTGCCCCAGCGAAACGAGGTACAAAAAACCATGTGCGACGTCGCCAATGTCTGTCGCTTGTACCTTATTCGGAATACGAAGTAGCGAAAGCGGGCGGCTAAACGGGTTGTGTATTTTCTAGTCGCGTTTCATCACGCCAATAGAAAAGGGCCTCCCGGCAACACTGTTTAACTTTCGTTCAAGGATTGAAATGCATAGCGCGAAAATCTCTCGTTTCCCCCACCCAAAATTTTGGGGTATCAAAAATATAGAAATTGAATGGTTTATCTTATCCGTAGTAGTATTATCTTTGGTTATACGTACAGTAACGGCCTTTAAATCTTGGGAAATTTTTTCCCTTTTCGTAAAATAGGTTTATCCCAAACCTTCACGGAATATAAATACCTGTAGAAAAACCTAATAAACAGGTGTCCGTTGTCAGTGTCTAAAAATATTTTTTTAAGAGCTAAACTTAACTTTGGATAAAAAAATATTAATTATTCATTATATTAAGCAGAGAGGTTGGCCAGCAAGGGATGTGGCGGAAGAGTTTAAACCATCCCAAAGAGTACTTACTATTCATTTTTTTAAAAAAAAAAATGGCAATAAACACACTCCTTTGAGAGAAGAGCTGGAAGCGGTATCTCCAAACTATCGAATCAAAAACTAGACAATAATTTAGTTAATGTTTTGAAAAACCCAAACCCTTTTTAAAAATCTGTAGTTACAGCAAAAACGGAAAGCAATTTCCCAGCATCGGCATCGGTTAGAAGGGCACGGCGAAGAATAAGAGAAATACCCGAATTGCGCTGCCACCCGGCACCCTTTATAACTGTTTTAACAAATGTAAATAAAGAAAAAACGCATGGGATTTGTTCTACAATTTTATTTGGGAACCTCCGATTTTTGGGAAAATATAATATTCACCGGTAAAAAACTGTTATAGGCGAGCTACAATGGGATACTTAAGGTATACAGGCCTCAAGAAACACGATTTGTTAAAAAAATTACCCAAAAGGACAGAAGTAGTGGGCGATTTTCGTTAAATGTTTGGGGGGGGGAGTGCACAAGGATTTGGGTGTATGTTATTTTATCGAAGGAAGGTTCAATGCGAAGGTATATAAAAAGATCTACTACAGAATATCATGCTTCCTTCGTACTGGATCGTTTTGACAGAAATTTTATCTTTCAGCAAGTTAAGTGTCCCGTTCATGCGGCCCGGAAAGTCGATGAAGGATGGAAGAGCAGCGTATTGGGGTTTTACCGTGCCCCGTATGTAGTCCGGATTTAAATGTTATGGAAAAAAATGTTTGGTGCTTTTTAAATTTAAAAAAAATAAATGGGGAAAATGAGTTTAGGCCGCAAAATGTATACGAACTTAAGGATAAAATTTTAGAGGCGTGGAATGAGTTACGGGGAAATTTTTCCGACTACGCCCGGGCTTTGGTCCATTCGATGCTTGAAAGGCTACGCTCTGTCTTAGAAAAGACGGGGCCGCAATAAAATATTAAATTTTTTGGGAAAGGGGATATTTAAGTTTGTCTGAATTTATTATATTTTAATTAATTTATTAATTTTTTGGGTTTTTTTATAAAATATAAATATTTTCTTTTACCTTTTGCTTTATTTATAGTAATTAAAAGTTAAACCATGTAAAAAAACTCCCAAAAAAAAACCATGCTTTATGTACTTTTATAAAGGTGTGTATCCAACGAATTCTTGAGTTCGTTGTGTATATCCATTATGCGTGGCAGCCGCTGACGTCGTGTTTAATATGGTTGCCCGGAAACTGGATACCTAACCGGTGCGTAGCCGACACTACCGTGTTTGAACTACGAGATTGCTCAAATCAGGTTTGGGATGCCGCAGACGGCCCCCTCTGCCGGCATTTTTACACGATGCCAGTTGAGGAGACAATTGTCGGGACCACTTGTATTGGGACAGTTGCGTGAACGTCGGGGCCCCCAGCCCAATTGAATGAGAACTTGCACAGGGAAAAAACTTTTGAGGCAGTTGGTGAGGAAAAATGGCGGAGTCCTTATCGTCTGTTGTGTCTCGTGATAAATTGATAATAAATTTAGGACCGGGCGGGGAGTTGGACCCCAAATTTTGGGGGGGGTTTTTCCCAAAAAAATTAAAGGAAATGGAAATTTTTTAAAAGGACAAAAAACGGGCTTAAATGAATAACCACCTTTAAAGGAAATAGTTATTATTTTTAAAACGGTGGTAGACTTGCCAACGAAACTTTGATAGGTTTTTTTCTGGATAAATGGTTTTTTAGTGCTATCTGCATGTTTGTAATGGGTCAATCGTTTTAAAAATTTTAAAATCCCACGTACAAAATACGCTTCAATTTCCCGAAATTTCCCGCTTTACGAATAGCACTGATGATGGTTTTTCCCAAAACGCTTTGCTAGGATATTGGTTTTAATTAAAAAAAAACCCCGAAATACAAGGTTTTTTATTTCCCCAAAATAAAGTTGCAATATAATGAAATAAGGGGGGAAAAAACGGGTTAAAAAAATTCCCAAAAATTAATTTAAACCCCCCCCTATTTCTCATGCAACCCAGCAATAACGAATTTCGTTAAAAACCTGCATAGATAAATAATTCAAACCAAAGTTCAAGCTGCACTAAAAGAAATAAAATAAATACAAAACTATCGCTACCAACAAATAATTAGAGGCAAATTAAAACTAATAAACAATAGGTAGGATGTCCATGTATTCAATCTAAAAATCAAGTACACTACAGTATAATTTTACATAATTAGGGTGATACATGGTGTGAATGTGAATTTAAAAGAAAATTAAATGATAGGACCCTGAACAAAACGCAACTGCTTTACGTAGTTTTAATCCGTTTGGTTGAATATTAAATAAAGAACTATTTTATAATAAGTTAAGTTCTTTTGTACAAACAATGATAGTACTATTTTATGATCACGTGAAGTTTTTATGTTTGATATTAGGCATCGATCCGGAAATTTAAATTTTGACATAAAAAATTCTCCTCTGACACTTTGTGAGTGGACTCATTTTGGCGTAACTTTTTTTATCTTCGAAAGTATTTAGAATTAGGGCGTTTTTAATGTGGCATGCGTTAAAGGACATGGCACACATAACTAAAACGGTTTTTTTAAAAATTTTAAATATGTTGTTTCTTAGATCATTAGAAACATAATTAAATGGGACATTTTTGAGCAGGCCTAAGGGTGGCCCAAAAAAAATTTCTGAGAAATTGCAGCTTAACTGTTTTTAAATTCCAATATAAACGCATAAAAAAAACTGAAATTTCGTCTAAATCCAACGGAATAATATTTTATATATTTGTTTAGAGATAAAAAAATTTGATTTAACATTTTTTAAAAAATACAGGGTGGTCCCGTATCGAATAAATACTTAATTTTGGATTATGCCAAAATAAAAAAGTTAAAATTGATATACTTGTTTTATTTTTAGAAATACATTTCTGACAGTTTATTAAGGTAAATTTAAGTTAGAATATTTTGGGTTTTTTGTCCCCAAAAATACGGAATATTTGGAATTAAAGATTTTTTTTTGGGTTTTTTCCCACAAGATATTTTGTACATATTTTTTTTAAAAAGACAGAAACGCCTAAAAAGCTTGACTTATCATCTAAATCCAACAAAAAAATAATTTAAACACTTGCTTACAGTTAAAACATGTGATTTGCCATTCAACACATAGGAGTGCTCCAGTTCGAAGAAATAAACATGTATTTTTACACTAGAAGATGAAGTATCTGCAGTGATTAAATTCTTATTCCGGTAGATATAGTACCAAACAAATTAATGAACGATTGTTAAAAGTATATAAGGACACCTTCACTTAGAATAGTAGAAAAATGGCTTGCTGAATAAAGATTGGGGGTACAATTCTTAAAATGATCCATCTGAAGGACATTCAAAAAGTTCAACAACACCAGAAATTGTAACACAATAACAAAATATGCTTGTGGAAGATCGTCGATTAACCCAGATAGATTTACTGGAAGACCTAGGGATTTAATTAGGCAGATTGAGCAATATTTTTGCTGAAGTTTTGGCTTTTAGAAAACTGTGTGCTCAGCTCGGTGCTCAGTGGAACAATGGAAACAAAAACACATTCGAATGCGACTTTCGAAGCGTTTTAGATAGGATAAAAAGAATTTTGTGCGACGTTTCATTAATATGGATAAGACTTGATTCTACCACCATGATAGCATAATCAAAACACGAGGCTAAGGAGTGGTGTCACCCAGTACTCTCTCTCGAACGATTTCCCGGTCCAGAAATTAGTCAAGATCGAGGTCAAGGTGTTAGCATCAATTTTTGGTGATGCAAAAGAAATTTTGTTTGTAAATTACTTCAAACTGTAAAACAATAAACTCAGATTATTATTGTAACCTTAGGAAAAAAGTAAATGTACAAATTAGTAAGAAAAAATCAGGTTTATAAAAAAACATTTTTCATCAAAACAATGCACTCTCACACGCAACTTAAGAAACCATAACAAAATTTAGAGAAATTAAATGTGAATTCTTGCAACAACATCTAAACCCCTGAATAAAAATTTTTAAAAAGAAAAAACTCTGTGACTCTGTAATCTTACCACAACCAAAAAAAAAAAAATTAAAATCAGGCCAAAGCTAGAAAAAAAAAAGGAAAAAACCATTTTAAATGTTTTCTTGGGAATTTTCTGTCCTAGTTTCAAGAGCAGAATATCCCCCGCAATTTTGTGTACTGTAAAATAAAACTTTAAATTTTTAATATCAGGCATTTAAAAATTTACACATTTAAACGATATTTTCCTTGAAAATAAACCAAATTTTATACCTCTACCCATCCTGTAACCAAATCAAAGGTTATCTAGCGGCTCAGTTCACAAAGTACCTTGAACTCTTAATTTACAAAGGTATGCAATGCTTGAAACATTCAATAATTTACCGCCACGCCGAATGAATTTTTCGGTAATTGTTGTGGGAAGGTTAAATTAGAACAAGTTTAAAATATTAGAAAAAACCACTCCACTTAACGTTTATTTTTTATTATTTAAAAAAGCTTTTTTTTCACTTATTAATAAATTATGTTTTAAAAACCCCCTACATACATTTAATGTATCTACCATGGTATCTGTTTCTATCCACAAAAGATCTTTCTAGGTCAATGTGGGAGAGTAGGGCTATGTTGAGCCAAATGACCACATTCACTACAATGTTAAGTCACTAAGTATAATTCTTTTTAAAATGGAGCTGAAACTAGCGTCCAGCGGCAAAGCCGAACTGCGCAGGGCCAAAACGCAGTGTTAAGGACCCTAAAATGTTGCTTCCCTTTATTTAATTATGGAAGATCATTCAAAGATTCGCCTAGAGTTATAGAATTTTTGGGATTTGCTGCATTTAAGAAATTCGCCAAAATATCAAATTTATGAATCTTTCTAATAAATAATGTTTAATTTAAAACTCTAAAATTTTGCTCCCCTTTAATTCATATGGAAGATCCTTCCAAAGGTCTTTCAAAAGGTTTGCCTATAGTTATAGAGTTTTTGGACATTGCTGGAACAGAATCCAGGGGAAAACCCCTGAAATATACTACTGTAGCGCCGGCCCCACTTTCAGCTCTATCTTTATAAAAGTAATTATACTACTTAATAGCTTGCTGTAAATGTTCTATCATATAAAAAAACTCATCAACCACTTCCATGACTACTAAACTTCTCTAGTGAAATCCTAAACTTAATATTGACAGTGATTTGAAATAAATAAAGATTATTATTATTTCCTTTTTTATTTATCCCAACCTTTGTATACAGTAATTGTTATCTATAGGAAAACTTGTGGGTGAAAGAATGTTATTTAAAAACTTTGGATCCTGTCATAAACCTAGCTATTTCCAATGCATACTGGTCGGTCCTGCATGTTTTGTTCAGGAAGATTCTGAACGGACATAAATTTAGGGATAAAATTTTAATTTTAAGGTTAAATAAATTTTATAATCTTTTTATTAAGTTAAGATGCCTCATGAGATTGATTTTCAGGATTTTCTAAAATTATTAAAAGTAGTTAGTCTAGTCCAATAGAAAAAATATAATAATTATCCTGAAAAAACAAGGATATCCAAAACTTTGTTATCATTTAGGGGCTGCAGTCCTTTTCTTCATTTTAAAGCTTTTTTGTTTAATAAACTTTCTTACCATGTATTTAATAGTATCTATAGATGGTACCTGTTGTTAAGGATATAATAAGTAATATTTCCTTGCACTTCTCACATTATTATTGCTATAAAAAAGACGCATAATAGCGATTTTTTGTTCTTCTGAATAGCCCATGGACAAAAAAGCAATACAAACAACTTTTAATAGTTAAAATGATAAATTTCAACTTTTTTCATTGCCAATAGTCAAATTTATTAAAACAATTTTATTGTTTTCATAGCTTTCTTGATACTAATATGATTTTTTTCAATTTATTTATATTTTAAGCTTAAATATCTCAAAACGGTTCATCCAAATATCATCAATGTATATATATTTAAATCAAAAAAAAAAAATCTTTTATCGTAGTGGTAATATACAGGGTGTTCCATTTAAAAAGTTGAAGTTGCCTATATTTTTCCTTTTTTTATTGCGAAAATTTTTTTACTGATAATTTCAAAGATAATATGGAAAAACCTACAATTTTATATAAGATTTTTTTCTGTCTTCAAAAATAAAGGCCCCAAAAACAACGTAAATATAATCAAAGACCCTGTACAACCACCTCACAAGAATTTCTTTTGGGAAATTTTTTATTTTATGTCAATAGGTAATAAAAGAATAATTTGTAAATATGTTCTATAGTTTTGTGGCATCTTTATGTTTTAATATTTCTTGTTGGGATTACTTGTCTGGGAAAATTTCTAGAATGGGACCAATAGCACACTCAGTTTGCTATACCCCAGGACCAGGACCAAAGTGGTCCCATTCTATAGAAACTTTCCAGGTGAATAATCCCAACAAAACATATTAAAAAAAAATTAATTTTTGGGTTTTGCAAAAACGTCTAAGAACAAAAATAAAAGTACCTAAATTAAACTACTGTTAAAAAAATAAATTATAGATTTGGAACTCTACAATATTGAAGACTAATTTAAATATGTGAGAAATCTTTGTAAAATTATATTTTTGTAAAATTTTTATTGTTGGTTTTTTTGACGTAATTTCATTTTATATATTTTTTCCCAACACCTATGAAAATATAAATAATATTAATTATTTTTCCCTAAACATTTCCTTTTTGTTTTGTTTAATTTTTAAAAAAAAAACTTAGTTTATTCCACTAACAGAATAAAAAAAATTTCCCAAAAATATTATCTTTTTATAAATATTAGGTACCTCTTTACCACAAAAATTTTTTTGTGGTTTGTGGCCCAATGGGTTAAATACACCACAATGTTGGGACTAAAAAAAATTTAAGTGAGTTACCCCCTAAAAAATTTGCAGGAATAATAAACAATACAAATCATACCTGTCTAAAAAAAAACATTCATTATCCTTTCCCCAAAGCCTATAGGACCCTTTTTAAAAAAGGCTGCAAAAAAAGTTTAACACAATTAAAAAAAAATTTTTAAACCCATTATTTCCTTTATAGTATTATACCACTTTTTAAAAATTTTAAACCCCAAGAATTTTTTAAGTCATTTGACCGACTATCTTTTTTTTTATTACATTTATTCACACAAAGCCCGGGAAAAAAATGTATCATTTTAACTGGAAATAATGGGATTTTGTCAAGTTCTTTTTTGATCATTTGAAAAAGGGGCAGCAAACCAAAAAATTGGCTGCAAATTTACCCCTTTTTTTCCCAAGCTGACTTCGACTTTTCCCAAAAATTCTCTAAATAAGGGATTCAATGAAAAGGGTATGCAACACAAAATAAGGGGAGATAGGGGAACGAGAACATTTGTTACCAAAATCGTGTACGAATTAATTTTATTTTTTTACCAACAAGTGTACGAAATAGTTTTATAATAAAAATTTTAATATCATATTAAACTTAAAACTGTAAATTTTAAATTTTAAAAAAAAGGAAACATATTATTTCAAGGAAAAATTTGAAAATAAACAGGTCAGCAATAGTTTTAGACATTTTATTGCCGTTATTATATAAATTTAAAAAAAAAATCTTCAGCCAAAGCATGTTTTTTTTATGCTAGAAGTAAAAGAGAATACCTTAGATGTAAATGATGGTACATAATTTAATATAATTTAGATTATCTAAAGGTGTTTTTATGGTTTGAAAGATCTCTTGCATGGAACTTTTCTTGCTGTAATTTTTTTCATTTGCGCACGCGCACTGTCTGACTTAAGGTTGACTTTAAAAAATTGTTGCAATTTATTTTTGCTTAAATTAAAATATATTTATAAATAAATAAGCGAAAACAATTCTTTTTGCGCAAAAATTTTTACCAAGTTGACAAAATCTTCAGGCAAATAACTTGTAGAAATAAAATTTAAACCATAAGTAATTAAAAAATAAAATTGTATGCAAAAAAATTATAATAAAAAAACTGAAAATTGTCTCAAAAAGTTGCCCCCCACTTTGATGTTGCCCAAATTTTGGTATCGGAATTTTTTGGGGGAGCTGATCGAACTTAAAAAAACGGCAACGTTTCTTTTTCGAGACATTCATCATCAAAGTTGAAATCAAACTTACCTCATTTACACTATTCCTCCTTTTTGTACAAAAATTCTTGATTTTTACACTAAATTGGCACAATATTTTATAAAGATTTTTTAAAACCCCGGTTTTTTATATTTATTTTATACCTTTTTACCATTTAATTGCAAAATTCACTTTCATGGCCCCCCCGTTTAAAGGTGAAGTTTTGTAATTAAAGGGGAAAAAAAAATTTAAAAAAATAAATAAAAATTGGGGTTTCCCTAAAGGTTTTTTAAAAATATTATGTGCCAATTTAATGAAAAAACCCAAAATTTTGTGTAAAAAAGGGAAAAAGGGAATATAGTGAAAATGAGGTTGGGCCCTTTAAACTTTGATCTTTTAAAAAAAACCAAACGTTGTCGTTTTTTTCAGATTCGTATTAGCGGCCCAAAAAACCCCCGTATACCAAAGTTTGGTCAAAATCGGAGTGGAGGCAACTTTCGAGACAATAACCCGGAAAAACTTCACGCAAAATTTAATTTAAAACCAAAAACACCCAAAAAACTGGTTTTAGGGCTTGCTGAAAAGCTCAATCGCTCTTATTTATAATGCCTCTGGTATATATATAGGTGGATGGCATGAAAACTTTAGTGCATGGACGCTTTAAATAGCAGTGGTTAAAAAAACTTTAAATTCTGGTATTTAAAAACGGCAAATTAAAAAGAAATTAAAGGGTCAAGGGAAAATTTTTTATACATACAAACATAATACAAACTCTGATACAAACCCAAAAATTTTTTTCGGGATTTAAATTTTTTAAACAAAAAGTCCCAAAAAACTTCTTTAAACCGGGGACTGACAGAGTTTAAAAAAGGGGATAGGGGGTCTCAAAATAATCTTTTTTTTTCCCAATTTTCTCGTCAAAACCTTTTCCACAAAAATTTTAAAACCGTGAACTGTTAATTCAAAGGTTTTATTTTTTTACCCTCCAGGGTTTCCCCAACCCTTTAAATAGATTCGAAATTTGAGCTTTGCAAAAATTTTGAGACTTCGGTTAAATTTACTTTGGGCTTTGACGTCTTTTATAACACCCCAGGGTTCTTCTCCCAAAACCCTTTCTCGTCCCAAAAAACGGTCAGACATTATTTTAAATTTAGCCTACCTCTTTGTTTAAATCAAAATGTTTAAAAACTAAAAAACCAAAAATTTTAATTTCACACTACACCCCAAAAAGTAAAAAAAATCGAATGACACATTTTAAACAAAGGGGTGAATTTAGTCACGGTTTTGTAGTTCAAATTTTTTTTTAAATCGAAATCCCAACATCTCAAAAAAAGAACAAAACAGAGTGTCCTATTAAAAAATTACTATTTTTTTTTAGGAACTACCGAAACTCCAAATTTATGCTTGAAGGTAGGTACCCCCACATCATTTATTTGCTAGTTAAATTTATTTAGTGGGAAAGAAAAAATTAAATTATTTTTTAAAAAAAAACGAGTTTTTTTTTTCCATCTATCGAGAACACTTTAAGCTCTAAAATGTTCCTGTAATAACGGCAACGTCAAATTTTGACAATCAGCTGATCGGGGCAAACTTCTTGAGAAAAAATTAGTGTAAATTATAAAAATTATTTTTATAGAAAGGAAAATTTGGGGTTTAAAAATCTTAAAAACAATGTTTTTATCTGCGTTGGTCATTTTTAAAAAATGGTTTTTTGCTTAATTTTAGTTTTTTTTGAGTTGTATTTGTAAGTATTTTTGCAAGGTTCAGGGTTAATGTGAACAACTAGTTTATCCTATAAATTATTGCAGATGAGGTAAATATACATATCTATATCCTTTAATTTTCCCAAAAATTTTTTAAAAAATTATTAAGTATCTTACCACTTATATAACTATGCTTTTTTTAAAATTTTTTATAGTAGATAAGAATTTGATAATAAGAAATTAGAATATATCAGGTTAGATAGTTGACGGGCTCAATTTAATTATGTTTGTAAAATTGTACCTAATTCTTTACAGTATCTTAAAAAATTAAAGATATTTGCCACTGTATAAATTTTATTTTTTTTAAAAAATGTTTGTGGTGTTTAACGATTTCTATCTTTTCATTTTCCTTTTACTACATCCCCAGTCCTGTTTCCAGAATTTTTTTTTTCTTTTTTTAAAAAAATAAATGATTTTAAAAAAAGTTTTTTTTTAAAAACGGAAAAGGGCAAAAAAAAGAATCTTAAAAATGGTGGTCATAAACACATAAATAAAAAGGTAAAATAATTAATCTTTAAATTAAAAAGTACCAAAAATCATACTAGCCCAATTAAAAAGTGTTTTATACCAGGGGAATTTTTTTTTTTTATTAATCATTTTTTTTGTGCTTCATCTATAAAAAATTGTTCTTTTTTACGATAAAGCATATTTTAAATAGTTGTAAAAATGATTACTATGGGACATGTAGAAGCCAAACCAAAACTGGAACGGGAGGTCTTTTTACTACTGTCTCTAAGACATATAGAGGTTTAGGTATAAAACATTATATTTAAATAAAAAAATTTTGTTATTTACATTAAAATTTCCTGAAAAAAAAGAACACAGTTCCCTCAGGCTCTTTTTTGAAAACCCCAGACAAATTTAAAAATTAAAAAGTATTTTATTTATATTTATTGTTATTTGTTTGGGGAAAAGACAACAAACTATATTACAGTTTTCAAAAACATTTATTTTTTTGTTTGGGGTATATACTTTTTTTTTAAAAATTTTTTTATTATGAAAAACCCTTTAAAAAATAATAAAATTTAATTTTTTAATTTTTTAATTAAAAATAAAAAAAACCCTAAAATTAATTAAAAAAGGAATTTTCCCCCCCAAAATTTTTTAACCCAATTTTTTTTAAATTTCCCCCGAAAAACCCAAAAAATTAAAAAAAGAAAATAAAATTTTTACCGAAATTATTTTTTGGTTAGTTTCCTTTATTCAAGATGGCTGTCCCAAAATCGTTTCTAACACTTTATTCGGTGTCTTAACTTCACTTGTTTATTTTTCCCGTTTGCCCCTTTATAACCCTAATAGCCCCCAATCTGTGATAAAAAGGTTAAATAGAATCCTCATCTGCTTGCAAAGATTTGGAGACTTCCCTTTTGGGAATCTCATAACTGGGAAAAAATTTTAAAAGTTTTTTATTCACATTTAGTTTTACAATACAACAAAAAAAATTTTATCCCAGAAAGTGTCATATCTGTAAATTTTTAAATATTTGGCCCAAGGTCACACTAGTTCATATTATTAAAAATGAAGTTAATTTATGACAAGTAAAAAACTATACGTGTCCCGTCAGCTTGAGAAGGCGGTTGTCTAACTACTGTATGAAGAATTTTTTGTCAGTTATACCAGTGTATGTGATTACTTTTTAAAAAAATCTCTGAATTTTTTGTTTAATAAAAATAGACATATGACATGCTGTGACATAATTGGGATATTCCTATAGTATTTTTTTAAAAATAGATAATAGTTTTGCACTGTTAAAATTACTTTTAATAAACAATTTTTTATACATTTTCTTTTTTCCCTCATTTAGTGTCACAATTTAAAAAATATTTTAGAATATTTAAAATTGTTTTTTTGGGCTTTAAAAAACTTTTAAAATAGCTTAAATAACTTTTTGTGCTCATTTTAAAAAGTGGTAAAACAAAAAAGTTTTTAAATAATTTCAAACCCCTTTTTCACCCACACTTTCTTTTCTGAGTTGACACTATTTGAGCGGGTTGGGTTTCCCCTATTACTTCTTGATCTAAGGTGGAATGTTTTTTAAATTCCCGGGGGGTTTTCAGTGTTCTTTCCCCCTATCAAAACTTTGTTATCGTTTGTAAAAAGGTATAATATTTGGTACGTAAATTCACAAAAGTATTCTCATTACCTGTAAAGAAATTAAGAAAGTTATGTCTTTCGGTTTCTGAAATATTCGTTTTAAAAATTATCCATTCTATTTGATTTTTACCCCCACTCACTGACTCATCAAAATTATGGGGAATTCCAGAGAATAGAAACTTGAGATGTGGTTTGTAAGTTGGTTTTTAAAAGACAAGTAAAAAAAAAAAACACAAAAAAAGAACCCCGGGTTTATATCCCAAAGATCTTGACCTCTTAAAGTATTTTAAAGAAATGCAAATCCCAAACTCCAAAATACAGTGACGGGTTTTAAATATAACCCTTTTTTTTTCCCGAGGCCCCTATTTTTGACAGTCACGTGACACCGTTAGCAATATCAAAAGTATAGTATTTTTAAAATATAAGAAAATGACTAGACATATCGATTATCTCCGACTGCAATAAAAATCCTCGAAAGTGACCCTTTTATGGCATGCCAACAGAGATGAGAATAGTTCAGGTCCGCACTTTATCCTATACGTTTAGATATAACCTGGGGCAAATATGAGATCATAATTCTTATATATTATTCCAGTCGGTAAAATACGACCCTGTACAGTCGGGTGCGATAATTAGGTCAACCACCCTAATAGTACAATAAAATGCTAATTTAAGGGGTTTTTTACTGCATTAGAAGCAGTCGGGACTTTTAGTCATTTTTTATATCTTGAAAAATACTATACTTGTTACGTGTCTGTCAAAAAACCAGGGCCTGGGACCGCCCGGATTAACCGAACGGGGTAGGTATAAAGGGGTCTCTCAATGCCTCAATATGTGTACAAATTTTATTTGGGGCACTGCGGGGTGTCTTGCAGTGCCTTGCAACACCACGGCCGAGTGCGTGGAGTGCCTAACAATGCATTGCAAGTGCGGGGCCTTGCAGCGTGTCGAAATTTGCGTTGCAGTTTTTGCAATTTGCGTTGCGGGGTTCTCCCCCTTGCACCCGCAGGGTTCTTGCGGGGGTTGCCTCGCAGGGTCTTGCGATGTTTCGCAGTATTTTTTTTAAACACTGCGCACGGTACAAAATATGATGTGTAGCAGGTCCCTCAGTAGGTATACCACAAAATTAACCTAAAATGTTACTAACTAAGGCGAAAATGGAGATATTAGATTATTCTAATTTAGGAATAACAATCAAAGTCACTTAAACTTGCTAAAGGGGATTATCTCGGTATTGTCAATTAAATTATTATCTTTAATTCCAGGTCAATCAATGTTTTACTTGATGATTTCAATTTGTTTACCAAACTTGGTGTGACTTATCTTTACAAATAAGTTCATATCAATTTGATAATTTTTTTAGGATTAAAAAAAAGTTACAGTGTAATATACCTATTTTTACGAATATACAGACATAGGTTCTCAAAAAAAAACGAACTTATAGAGGGACTTGTTGTTTAATTTCTAGTGAATAATGTTAGCACCATATAGAGAGTTTTTTTAATACCAGAGACATTGGAGTAAACCTTTTTCCCTATACTCCAAAAAAGTATTTTTTTTTTCTTCCCTATTTCCATATCTGACACTTGTCCAGGAGATTAAATACCCCCATGAATATCATCAAAAATAGTTTTTGTTTATATAGGGGATGCCCCATCTCTTGTCACTTGTCTATGGAGAAAAAAATTTTCGTCTCACATCATCCCGTTTCTATCGACCAAGATTTTGAAGCACAGTGACACAAAAAAAAAAAACCCATATAAAAAAAGATTAATTAAAATTAAAAATGATGGGTATGTAGAAAAAAAAATATCTGTAGATGTATACGCAATCATCTAAAAATGCAATTAATGACAAAAAAATAAAAAAATTAAATTCCAAAATAATTAAAACTAATCGGAACTAACCAGAACCAACCGACTTAATTGATGCTTTTTTTTGGGGTTCAAGAAAAATTAATTTTCTGGTAACAGATCCCTAACTACCCAGTTATTAGCTCCAGATGAAAGCAATTTATTGGACATAATTTTGGGATATGATATAATAATAAAAGAATTTCTTTTTTCCTTGAACTTTTTTTTTTTGTTTAGTTCGTCGATGGCAAAACTTGGAAGCGACGGGTATTAGTTTCAATCCATTCAGCGAACGTTGGAATTTAAGTGTCAATTTCCCGTGTTTGAATAATGATCCAATTATCTAATCTTTTTTGGGGTGTATCTAAAGCGCCAGTCTTTTTTTATCTTCTAAGCAGAACCGTCGTTTATATTTCGAAATCAGAACAAATAATAATTTTTTAAAAAATGGATTACTAAAAAAGAATTATTAGATTCAGGGGTTGTACTAGTGTTTAAAACATAAAATTTAAAATTTTAAATTAAAAATATTATAACCTATATACTTGGTATTTATAATTCGTTAAAAATGGGGCATTACAAAAAAATTTTTTTATAAAAACCAAATCTACTATAGACCAATTAAAGTTCCATATTTAAAAAAAAAACAATGCAATTTGTGGTTTTTTTAAAAAAAAACAATTAATAAAATTTCCCTACTTTGAGGGCAGTTTTCATTTTTTTTTTTTTCTTTGGGAAATTTTTTTTCCCATTTGGTAAAAGTTGTTCAAAAAAATTAAAAAAATTGTTTTAATATGTATTTACTTACTATATTCGTATTACCACCTCTATCATTTTACTGCATAAATACTTAATATATACATTGAATTTAATTGGTTCATGTATTACCAATAAAATTTATTTTACCTACATATATTTCGTTTTTACTTGGTGGCCTTCACCTGTGATAGCAATTTTTGGAAACGCTAAATTTTGTGTACATCAGTTTTAAGTCTTTATAAGAATTAGACGCTTAATTAAAACTAGATAATAAAAGGTTATTTTAGCTGTGTGGAAAAAAAATTAAACGAAGGAGCTTCACTTGTACAAATTTTGTTTATTTATAGTTTAAACCTATATTTTTAACTTAACTATGTAGGCTCCGATTTTGGCGACATTACTGTCTGAATAGTATCGATGATTCCATAGACCATACAAAGCCAAAGTTTAAACCCCCCCTAAATCGCTCCTAAAGGTCGGGGAGCTGATTTGACTGATTTTGGGTGGATTGTTTACAAAAATATTTTATAACCCCGTCAAACCTACAGCCCTTCACAATAACTAGGCTTAATCCTGCGATTTCTTTGGTAATTTCCCGGAAAGTATTTTTTACGGATTGTTTTACTGTGTAGTGAATTTCTAAAAATTTAATATTATAAAAAAATCACAATGCACTATATCTGTATATGGGCTAGTAACTGAAGCCCCGAAAGTACCCAAAGCTGTAAATAAATCTGTACAGTTTTCATTTACGCAATTCTTAGGTCTTCACAAATGCTTTCGTGCAAGAAAAAGTTTATCACGATTCCGACGTGGGAACCAGCTGAAAAATGGCCCCCAAAGTCCCAAAAATGATTTTCCCCGCGAACATCTGCCAAAATATGCAATTAGAGAATTTTTGTTTGACAAAAAATGAAGATCACCTCGAAATCTACAAAAATGATCCCTACCATTTTTTTTCGCAACACCAATATTTTTCGCAAAAACGACCGTCGAAAAATCCATAACATTCCACTCGATAGATGTGGTAGTAGGTTAAAAAAGGCAGATGGGCCTAACAATTTTTATCAAAACGCAAAAAAGATGGTGAAGGAAATTTTCTGAGATCATTGAACACTTGCCAACGTCTCATTAAAAAAAGAAATGTTAAATAGCAAACCATTTTTTTAAAAAATATCAATAAATTAATGAGCTACTCCCAAAATATTGTGAAAAAAATTTGATCCCCTTTTTTAATATTCTAGAAAAAACAGAATGGACCCAAACTCATATGCAATGATAGGTACGGTTCCGATGAACTTTCAATGATTAAAAAATGTACATTATGGCCCAGTAATGGAACAATTCCTTCGCCCGCCCTTTTAAGTGAATCCATGAAGATAGGGCATTCTGGGGTAGAGCGGCGGGTAAAAAAAGGGACTTTTGGGTCCCGGGTTTCTCGAAAATTTTGATTTTTAAAAGAAATTATAAGGGGCCCTTTTTGTAGACTACAAGGCGTTTCATTTTTTGCTTAACAAAAATTCTCCAATTCGCATATTTTGGCAGATATTAGCAAGAAACCCATTGTTCGGGCCTTGAGGGCCATTTTCACCTTTCCCCCATTTTTTAAAGTTGATAAACTTTTTCGCTCCAAAGCATCCCCAAAGACCTTTAAAAATTGCGCCACAAGGGAAAACTACAGATTTATTTAAGCTTTGTCCCTTCATTTACTATACTAGTACACAAAGGTATTATATTATGGTTTATAAATTATTGTTACTAAATTTTTAATTTAAAACAGTTAAAAGTAAGCAGTTTACTGTTTTTCTTAATCTATATATGTATAAACAAGGTATTTTTCAAATCCTGCAATTTGCTCTGTTGTTAAAGTAAACAAGTGAATAGTTTAAAAATACTTTTATAGTTTATATTTCGTATTGTTAAAACGACCAGAAATTATTAACCCTGGTTATTAATAAAAAAGTATCGGACCCAGATATGTGATATATGGTTTTCGATGTATTTTTATCTCCTTAACACGAAACCGTAGACAGAATTTGGCCATTAAGTCACAATTTTTAAAAAACTGGAAAAAATCCGCAATTTTGACAGTTTTTGGCAATTTACTGAAGATTTGTGGGTGCTGGAACAAAACTGACACAGATTCGTGTTCAGGACATAAAAATACACCGGAAAACGTTGCATATCTGGGTAAACACTTTTTAGCTGTTTTAACAGGTTATGGTTCAAAAAATCATTTTTTATTTTTGCTCGGTGGTCAGGTTTGCTCTAGCACCCACTAATTTTCAGTAAATTGCCAAAACTCATAAAAGTTTAGAATTTTTTCCTGTTTTTTGAGGTCAGAAAAAAGTTTTCGAATACTTTTTTTTGTCGAGCTGCGTAATTAACCATTTATGGTACTTTTTTGGCATTTTTTGTTTATTTTATAATTTTGTTGTTTTGTTATAGGTCCTAACTAAAGAAAAACCACCACAAATATGACGCAAGTTCTAAGTAAAATTCCTCTTAGTGCTCCTATAGATGTTTCCTGTTTTCAGTACGTACATCCCTGGAAGGAAGCGTGTAGTCCGGCTATAGCGGGATGCTTTCTCTACTGTATTTTTGATTCTCTTAGAATTTATGGAACTGTATATTTGGTAGGTATACTTTTTTTTAACGGCTAAATCTGTTTAGATACAAACAGCACTGAAGCGTTTGCCGATATTTTTCTTATAGGTAGTTTTTTCGATAAAAAAGGCTGTTATCAAAAAATTGGTTCACCCTGTATAACTAAAGTAAAGTTTAGATGCAGAACAAGGCATGTATCAATAGGGCGCGTTTAAAACAAATTTAATTAACTTACGCAGCAAAACTAAAATGACATTATTTATATTAAGGTGTATTCTAGTTAGTCTAGAAAGTAAAAAAATCGTTTTTTTTTCATATTTCGATAGTTTAGATATTCAAGAATAGCTTCTTAACAGGATTTTTCGAAATTTGAAATTTCTTGTATGTTTTATAGTTTTTGAGATATTGACGTATAACATTTTATTTGGCCTAAATTTCAGGTAAGGAACAAGATATCGAGATACGGTTTTCCCGAGCTTGTTTAGGCATTATTTAGCTACTTTTTCAGGAAAAAAAAATATACCAATGCATTTAATTTTTTGAGAAAATTAACCATTTCTGTCAGAGTACCGAAAAAAGCCCTCTAGCGGCGACATGTGAAACTAACAAAACTTCAGATATAACATTTATAGCCCAAGAAAAGCTCTTGTCAACTACCCTAAGCTTGTTAAAATCGGCTTAGCCGTTTTGAAGATACAGAGTGTTTTTTACGGAAACCTTTAAATAGCTCCCACCACTTTATTTTTAGAAATACAGCAAAAATAGTCAAACAAAAAAGATTTAAATTATACTCGACTTTAAAAATCAGGTATTTTTTTGTTAGGTTAATATAGCAAAATTCACAGAAACATCACTTTTTTAGATTCAAGATTGCATTTACGCCCCCTAGAGGTCATTTCAGAAACTTGAAAATAATTTCCAGCTATTTCTCCTGACCACCTTTACTAAAGATATTTTTCCCCAACGCTGTGTGATAAACATTTTCTGAGATACCGCCGGCGTCCTTTCTTATTTGGACACCCGGTACAAGCGACCCTTACTAAAAACAAATTTTTGCTAGCTAACCATGTAACATATTTACTTGTGGCACAGCATAACTAAAAGGTGTACAATCTCTCTCTCGCGGCGCCTTTAATATTTTTAAGCACAAAAAATGGAAGAAACGCACACGAAACAATTACAATTCAAATAAAAGAGACAGATCATATCCCAGCAAAGTGGCGTCTGAACCTGCATGAGAAAAATGACCGTACTTTCCCGCCAATTTATAAAATCGTACTGCTCTTTCTTAGTTATTCTGTGATACCACTGTGATACCGGGTTGTTGCGGTTATAGTCTGTCTCAAAAAGTATATCGTTATGGTTTTTGACGGACCATACCCCAATAAACCTTTAACGATTTTATTACCTATTGACCTAATAAGAAGGAAAATATATTGTCTTTATGAAAGCGGAGTTATTCCTACCTTGGATAAACTGAAAAGTAGCTAGACGAAGACGAAACCAATATAAATATTAGCCGTGCCACCCTCCATAGAGTTGTTTGTAAAATGGGATTTAAATACCGCAAAATAGACAAAAGAGGAGTAGTAATGGAATCGCACAGAATACGCACTTGGAGATTTAATTACCTTCAAGAAATTAAAAGATATAGGTTAGAATCCATAATTTACCCTTTGAAAACACGACATAGTATCCAAAGGATGAGTTGATTCCAGTCAAAACTGTCAGACGAAAGCACCTTCAAATAAAGGAAAACGCATTACCATAATACACGCTGGTTCAGAAGACGGTTTTGTCCCAAACTGCTTGCTGTTGTCTGCAAAGAATATTAAGGATTCTAGCTTGGGTTATCATGAGGATACAAGTGCAGAACTTTTTGAAAACTGGTTTCAAAATTATCTTTTAAAAATATTCCAAACAACAGTGTTATTGTCATGGATAACGCAAGCTACCACATCCGTCTGCTACACAAAGCACCAGCTTCATTAAGTTCAAAAACTAAAATCCAGGAATATTTGTTAGAAAATGATATTTATTTTGAATTCAGTTACCAAAAAATGCATCTTTTGGAAGTTCTAAATTCATATGCAATTAAAAAACAATATGTTATGTGATAATTTGGCTGAACAGGCTGGGCATACTGTCTTACGGCTTCCTCCGTATCACTGTATGTTTAACCCCATAGAGCATTTGTGGAACCAAGTAAAATCAAAGATCAGAGCAGAAAATGTTACATCTACTTTAAGTCCCAGTGTTATAAATTTGATGAAAAATGTAATTAGTAACATACCAGTTGAGAGCTGGAAAAATTCACTACAGCACATTATAAAAATTGAGGACTCTTACATTTCTATCCAAAACAACATAAATCCTATTGTAATTAATCTCAATGATGACTCTGATAGTGAAACAGAATTAGATTTAGATATTTAGATTAAAATGTAATTATGTATAGATAATGCAGTTATAAATTTATTAAAACTTTGCATATATTTAATTTCTTAATGTAATTTTAAGATTATACTTACCTAAATAAACAATAAATTATAAATCTTTATATTATTAAAGTCCGTCCCTAATGTTCTGTCCTTTAATATCTACCGATCCGCAGTTTTATTGCTGTCGGTCGGTACAATCCATAAATGAAGGCAAGATCTAACACGGTATACTTTGAGACAGACTATACCTTAACAAACTTATACAAAAATTTGTTATAAGTTAGAGTTAGTAAGAGGAAAAGTTTTTTTTTCGTTAATCTTATATTTTAGAAAAAAACTTTCCTGAATATTCTATTTATTTGTAAAGTTTTTATATGTTAGTAAGCCACGTTAGTGTTATTTATTTTAAAATGTTCCTGATATTTACCATGAGATCCACTTTAGAAGTCTATTAAAATATATTAGTTTAACAATTTGAAATCTATTTTAAATTAATAGGACAGTATAAAACCATGTCGTAAAGGTCAGTGAAAATCAAAATTCCTTTTAATTAGTCCTAGGATACTACGTACTTACGAGAAAATATTTTTATTAAAAATAACAATTAATTTTTTAGATGTATGATATTGCAAGGCTTTTTTTTCGAAGTATGTATCATTTTTTTCGCCGACGGTTTGGTTCTGCACTTTATTCCACTACGTATATTTAAAACTAGGAAACATATTTTTTATCAGTTATATCCATGTGGAAAAAGCCTAATAGATCCAAATAAAATAAGACGTTTGATTGGAAGTTATGGTAAACTATTGTGTTTTTGAAACAGCAATTCCGGATAATTACAGATTGGCGAAAAAAATGATGGATTCATGTTTTTTATATAGTTTTTCATGGGATTATGATCAGAAAAATGAAAAAAAGCAAAATAAAGAATTGGCACTTCCGACTGATTGTTTTGCCAAAGAGATAACTGATGAATTCATAATGTTTTTTTATGAAAATTTATCAGTTAAGTTATGACAGAATTTCTATCTGGACATTTTACGATCCAGATAGACCTATTGGAATTCTTATTGGAAACTAATATTTTCGATCAGGCTTTATTTACAGGGTTATTCATATAATTATTGTGAAAACCAAATAGAATCAAATAATAATAATAACAGTTTCGACTACTAAATATTATTATTTTGTTTAATGTTCATGACACTCCACAAAGGCGTATATGGCGTATATGTATTAGGTACCGTGGGTGCCGGATTCTTAGATGTTTAACCCATTATATCTATACAAAGTTAGTTTTTTAATATATTTTTCATTCATATCTCTGCAAAAAATACAGGATTTTTTGAGATGTGAGAACAGCCAGGATGGATTTTGCAATAATTTGCACTTTAATTACACTGATTTTTGCGACGGTTTTTTGGCGCTGTGTGAGGGGGTGCTGTCTTTATAAAAAATAGTGTTTTTCTTCTGTAAAATAGCTATTTTTTACATTTAACTTTATACCGTACTTATGAAACAATAGTTCATGAATTTATTTTAGTGCTACACTTTCCAAAAATAGGAATTAAAACACCTCACGATAATAAGTTTTTTTCAATGTAAACAAATACTGTGACACATCAACTTTAAATAGCGACCAGTGCCTACACGTTTTTATAAAAAAAGTACTACCATTATTAGAGAAATAAAACGTTGAACCCAATAACGCCATCTCTTACGGAACGACAAAACCTATTAAACAACTTACTCTATTAGGAATAAATTATTTTTTACTCATTTGCAATAAAGTGTTTTTTAAAAAGTCCTTTTAGGTACTAGCTAAAAATCTCTACCTTTATAGTCTCAGAAATCAAACTGATTTGGTCCTGGTCCTGCGGTTAGGTACTGAACGTGCTCTGAATTAGTGACCCCGGGACCAGGACCGAAGCGGTCCCATTTTGAAGAGTATAAAGATACTCAAAAATACTCAACAAGGCCTTTTTAATACATGCATACGTCACAACAATATTAAACCAAGCATTACCTGTAAAAAAACCAAAGTTGTTGGATGTACAATGTGGCGGATATGTTTTTGCTGGAAAACCTTCAGAAAGACGTATATTTTAAGAAATTAAGATATGCTTCCTTTTAAAAAAGTCCGAAACATTTGTTAAATATACAAAATGCAAAAAAAATATTTTTTTCTATTTTAATACCTCATAGCTTTATGAGTATTGGTCTTAGAAAAAAAAATTGTGGGAAAAAAACTGAATAAAATTTTCTAGATTTAATTAAAAATCGCAAACTATAAATGCTTGTTGCAAAATACCAATAAACAAAATAAAGTCAAAAAACGAATTTTTTTTAGATTATTCTAAGGATATTTGGCAAAAAAACAGCATATTATGTTGAAATTTCACGACAAATTTGTTAGATGCGCCGCCAGATTTTTTGCAAAATAATTTTGCAATCCAATTTTGTTTAAAAAAATTGTCAATTTTACAAATTGGTTAGATACCAGAATATTAAACTTAGAGTATACCCGTACATCATTTGTATTCTTTGTGGAATTTTGCAAGATATATAGTCCAGTAACTGAAGACCTGTACCCAAAGCTGCAAATAAATCTGTACAGTTTTTATTTGTGGCGCAATTCTTAGGTCTTCGCGGATGCTTTCGAGCGAGAAAAAGTTTATCACGATTCCGACGTGGGAACCCGCTGAAAATGGCTCCCCAAAATCCTAAAAATAAGTTACCCGCGAATATTTGCCAAAATATGCGAATTAGAGAATTTTTGTTTAGACAAAAAATGAAGATCACCTTGAAATCTACAAAAATGGCCCTTACCATTTTTTTGGCAACACTAATATTTTTTGCAAAAACGGTCATCGAAAAATTCATAACATACAGATTTTCTAGAACTCCGAAAAATTTTTTTATCAAAACGCAAGAAAGATAGTAAAGGAACTTTTCTGGGATCATTAAACACTTGCTAAGGTCTCATTATAAAAAAGAAATGTTAATAACAAACCAAAAAATATCAATAAATTAATGAAATACTCTTAAAATATTGTGAAAAAAAACTTGGACCGCTTTTTTT
The DNA here is from genome assembly GCA_019359885.1 of Listronotus oregonensis. Classification (NCBI taxonomy): domain Eukaryota; kingdom Metazoa; phylum Arthropoda; class Insecta; order Coleoptera; family Curculionidae; genus Listronotus; species Listronotus oregonensis. The sequence continues at coordinate 98,767 of JAHBCN010002425.1, read as the reverse complement.
AATAATCTAGAAAAATAAGAATGGACCCAAACTCATATGCAATGACAGGTACGGGTTTTTCCATTCCAATGAACTTTTTCCATTCCAATGAACTTTTTCCATTCCGATGACCTAAGAATTGCTTCACAAGGAAAAACTGTACAGATTTAGGTACTGGACTAATATAAATAACGATCAGATATACTCTCAGACTGAAACTAACAGAAAGTTTCTTTTTAAAATAAAAACTATAAAATTTTATAACTTGTTGTAAACACACAAACACACACCGGGCCAATATTTGTCAAGGTAAATTTTCGTAAGAATTATCGAAGTCGATTTTGTTATATCCCAGACCTTGTACCACCTTGCCTAATTAATTCCATTTTTGAAGGACTTTTCTAAGACACTTAATTTTTGTTATATATTACTTACGTTAAACACAATAATTATCTCTTTAATTATATTGACTATTAGCCAAAAGTTTTTGAAATAGAACAATTATCTTTAATTTGCTTACCACGCGCGCCTCTAGTTGTTTTTTATTAAAAAAAATTAAAATAAAGTTTTAAAACTCGTGATTACCCAGTTTTTTATTTCTATTTTCATATCAAGATGTCGACTTACAGCAAAATATTATATGGCGATTGTACATGGGCTCATCCATGGGAAAAAAATTGTTTATGGTCGATCGTTGATCATTTAGGTCCTTATAGTTACAAAAATTTGAGGTTTTATATTGACTTCTATTTGGTAAGTGCCACATAGATTTTTATATACAGGGTGTGCGGCAAATACGTGCAACATTTTATGACTGTGCTGAACCAGAGTTATCCTAATTTTTTAAACAAATTTTGCCTACTACAAAGGTAATAAAAAAGTTAAATATTTTGATCTGTAGAAATTATCTCACTCCCATTGATTTTAATTTAATTTTTATTCCTTAATATTTTTTTTTAATTGGTTTATTTGGGCAGTGTTTCTTAATAATAAAATGTACTTTCTTGTATTGTATTTTTGACACAGTCGAACTCGAACTTCGAACTTGCTCATGCGTCAATAGTTTAATTGTTTAAAACGCCATAGAAAACAATTTATAATATATAACACTGTTTAACAAAAGTCAATAGATTGTTGAACTCCTTAGAAATAATTCCGTTAAACCTGTATTAAAAAAGAGTAATTTAAACAGTGCATATTACAATATTATATTATATCAAAGATTTTTCAATTTTAACTCGGCTTCATTTTAAATAAAATAACATTATAATAGCTTAAATTAAAGGAAAAATTACCAGCTTTAAAACGAATCCTTAACGAAATATTATTTATAACAAAGTTATAACAATTTAAAGTTGATATTTTCATTAAAAAAGGAATTATATTTTTTTATAAGTTTTTTAAGATACTAAGTCTTCAAATCATAACATTGCTATTACATATTTTTATATATCCAAGACAAACAATTTTGTGCATTATAAGTATGTCTAAATGTGTTTTGTTTTTCTATAAATAGTTCAGAAAATAAAGCTGAAAAAAATGCAAAAACCTGGAATTTTTTCAAAACATAGATTTGCATGAAAATTTAGGGTTAAGCTTAACACCCTCCCTTCAAAATCTATATTTTTTAAAACCTATAAAACTATACATAAAAGTTGAGTAAAATTTGACTTAAATAAGTTGAAAAAAAATAGTATTTTTTTTTTTTGAAACATTATTTAAAATATTTCAGCCCCTAAAAATCAACCCTTATTATGTTAAAAAAAAAAATCCCCCCAAAAATTTATATATTTTCACAGTGTTTTGGGATAAAAAATTTGGGAATTAAGTTTAACTTACCCTTCTCTTCAAAATCTCGGTTGGTGAAGGTCGTTTTTTTTTTTTAGGGGTGAAAACTACCCCTTACTGTAAAAACCTTCAAAACTTTCATATTAAAGCTTAAGTCACAGAAAATTAGGTCATATAAATTGAAAAATAAATAGGTATTTAATTTTTGAAACATTATTTAATATATATATCAACCCTTGAAAATCAACCCTTATTATAATTTCAAAAAAAATTTTTATAGAAAAATTAACATATTGTCACAGAGGTAGTTAAAAAAATGACTGCTCGTACAAAATCGCGGTTTTTTAAAAAAAATGCACGAATCGCTTTTAGAATGCTTCGTTCTTTTTACGCATAACTCCTTTAGTTTTTATGATAAAAGTTTTTTAAAAACCTTTTTTGGTTTTTTTTAACAAAGGGGGTCCTATATTAAAACTCTTGTTTATTTTTTTTTAAAGGGGGGAGTTTAAAGGGCTAAAAAAAGGTAGTGCTCGTTTATCCCACGTGTTTTAAACGTTTATATCTCACTTAATTTTTTCATAGAAAATTTAAAAAAAAACAAAATATTTGTAATTTAAAAAGCTACAATTTGATCCCCTTTTTTGTAATTTTTCATATCTTCCTTAGTTTTCGAGTTATTTTAAAAAAAAATTTCATTTTTTTTAAAATTTTTTAAAATTTTCACTTGCAGCTCCATTTTTTCAAAAAAGCAATTTAAAGCGGTTAAAATTTAAAAAGCATTTATGATAATGAAAAAGAGAATTGAAAAAAGGTACGACTCATTTTTATTAGGGGAAATTGGGGGTTTTTTCAAAGTTTTTTGATCAAAAAATGTTGGTCTAACCTTATTTAAATTATAACCATTTAAAATTTTTTGATATAAAAATTTTTTTTAAAAAAAAAGAAGGCGTTTTGAAATGCTTCAAAAATGTTATTATTATTTTTCCCAAAAAATACGAGATTTTGCGTTATTTGCTTTTAAAACTCTGAAATTTTGTGTTTGATGAATAATAGCTAACCTTTATTAAACCAAAATTGGTTTGTATTGGTCGCACAGAAATTTAAAAAAAAAATATTATTTTTTTTGCTACAATTTTGTTTTTAAAATGCATATTATCGAGTTTTTTAAAAAAAACCGTTAAAAAAACGTTGATTTTATCGACAAAAACACCGATTTTTGACGCAAATAACTCGAAAAATATCTTTTTAAAAAAAAAAAAATGCATACAACTTTTTTTGGGGCAAAATTTTTAAAAAAAAATTTTCACCCCCGAGAGGTTTTGGGGCAACCACCCCAAGGAAAAAACCCCGTTTGGATAATATAGATTTTGACCCCCTTGGGGCTTTTTCCCCACCTACTGTCAAAATTTTAAGTCATTCTATACATTTTAAAAAAATTTCGAGGAAAAAAAGGTTCGCCCGGACTAAAAGCAGTTTTAAGTGAACGCGTCGTTAGCGCCGAACATTTGGGACCAAAATTTAAAGGGGTGGTTTGGGCCCAAACTATAGTACGATTAGATTTTTTTATGCAAATTAAAATATTTTACTTTTATTTTAATAACCAATTTAGGTACATTAAATTATTTTTAAAAATTTCACCGCTGAAACCTGTATTTCTTCGAGTTCTTCTTTATCATTCTGGTTATACAAATTTTTGCAATTTTTTTTTTAATTTGCAATAAAAGTACACGACACTCCCAATGAAAACCAAGACTTTTTTTGGTGCGGTTCCTTTCATCAATCGTTTGGGGGAAATTCCTTAAAGGGGACAAAAACCCGAAAATTTTTTTAAAAATTCATACTCTACAAGCTATTCCTAATATAAAACCTGTATTATGTATGTAAACCTATTTTTTTTTTCTATTTTGGGAACATTTAAAAAGGGCACAGTATAAGGTACTGTTTGTGGTTCTGAATTTTTAAAAGAGTGAGGTTATTCAGACGAGACTTAAATTTTTGGGAGATTTGGAAAAAAGGAAAAATTTTTTGCCGGTGGCAGGTTCCATAGTCGGGACACTCTGGGGATAAAGAAACGAAGAAAGGGAAAGTTCGGGGCCTCTTAAGGTGGGGGGGAATTATATGGCCAACTTTCGGGCAGAAGCCGAAAAATACCTAAAAAGAGCAAAAAGTTCCTTTTGCCCGTCGGTGGGGCCCGAGGGGAACCTTTCTGTAAGCGTGGGTACTATCGCCACAAAAATGGATAGGATTGATTGTGGAAGAAAAATCGTTGATGTGAAGAAAAACAGAGTTGGTGCCAGTACTGAGCTCAAGATGACCATTTACAACAACTGATATATTTGGGTTAGAAAGGAAACGGGGGGCCAATAACAAAGCATGGGTGGAAGACCGTAAAGGAATTTGTTAAGAAGCCCATCATGCCAGATCTGATCAAAAAATTTTGTATGTCAAGAGTAACAACCTTTTGGGTTCATCAAGAAAAAACAAGGGACTTGTTCCAGTTGGTGAGAAAAGGAAAGAAGATCAACTGTGGATCTTCAGTAACGGAATTTTTCCCCTGTCATGTAAAATTTTGTTTTTTTCAAATACTTTAAGATGCGGGAATAATTAATTTTTTCATTACCGATAAACAACATAAAGAAGCTGCTGGTATGCCATTCAACCCAGACTATTTTTTGGTATTAAGGAAAAAAGGATGCTTGATCTGTTTAATTTAAAAAAAGATATCGGGCATTTTATGAGGAACAGTACAACCTTTGGGAAAAGGAAGATTAAGGGGGGGGTCGAGGGTAAATTGGCAGCAAATTGTTAGGCAAATAGTTCGGCTTTTCCAATAAAGAAAATAAAGGGTTTTGTGATTTGGTTTCCCCGGTATATTGTTAAATTTATTCATATACACCTGTAAACATAAACACAAAAACATTCACCAAAATGTCAAGGCAGTTTGAAAAATTATTTTTTATCACTGGGATATATATCTAAACAAATCTATAAACATTGATTAGTGTTTTTAACCTACAATAATGAATGAAGTTTAGTACCGAGGTGCTTTTAAACGAAAAGTGCATCTTTTCGAGCATTTTTTTATTCAAATTTTGGTGTCGCGGGTTATATAAATTTTTTTTTTTTTTTTAATGTAATATCGAAAAAATGTTTTTTTTGTGGTTAAAATAAATTAGCGGGGGGTTTTTTAAAAAAAAAAATTAAACCCTCTTAGATAGGATTATTTAAAAAACGCAAAATGTATTATGCTTGTTGCAAAATAGCAAAAAAAAAAAAATAAGGATTTTTTTTTTTTTTTTGCAATTTTTTTTTGGGACCCAAATTTTTTCCCCTTATAGACCTTCATTTTTTGCCAGATAAAACGTCAGGGGGGGATGAATCACCTTGCCAAATTTCGTTGAAATCCGTTCAATATTTTTTTCACAACTTAGATATATATTTGAATTTTTTCACATATACTAGAGATCTTAACCTTTAAAAAATTTTTTAAAAAAATTAAAAAAAGGGGCCAACCGGTCAATTTTTTTTTAAAACCCAAAATTTTATTGCAAAATTATTATGAAAAAAATATTAAACCGGATTTTAAAAAAATCTAACGTGATGTTTCATCATCATCATGGTATATAATGTCCTTTTTGGCCGAATATGGAGCTCCTCAGAAAAATCTAAAGAATCAAAAAAACATCCAAAAACACGTTTTTTTTCCCCTTTTTAATTGCTTTTTAACAACAATCGAAATTTTCTTTTTTCGCGTCTATTACTGAAATTTAATATGTAAAAAGTAGAGAACACTATATTTTCTTGTACCATAAAAGATCAATTTTAAAACCTCGTATTTGGTGTCGCAAATTGGTACAGTTATAATTATTATTATTATCATTTTTTTTTAATTTTGTAAATTTTTTTTATATACAACACAGTTCTGCTTTTAAAAATTTTTTTTGTCGCTTCCTGTAATATGTAACACTTTTAAAGGCAGTCCACGCCCTCCTGCCGAAAGTGTATTTTTTAAGATTTTCGTATATAAAAAAGGTCTAGTATTTACTCCGGTCAATCTAGACAAAAAAAGGGGTACATAAAATTTACATGAAGCTGAAAGAAAGTAAAATTGTTAAACATAATTAAAAATGACATTTCAAGTTTTCCCCTCGTTCCGGTTTGGGGGGAAAAAAATTTACTCGGGTAAAAAAGGGTTTAAAAAAATGGGTTTTCGCGATTTTCTTCAAAACAGTAAGTTTTTTTTTTTAAATTTTAAAACAATGTAATGGGTTTTCAATAACACTAAAATTTGGACTTCCATTGCCTTTTTTTTAAATTTTAAAAGTTTTGGGTTTGTGATGTATTAAACCCCCTTTTTTAAGTGATAACTGAGTTATCCAAAAAAAGGTTGGGAAAATCCTAAAAAATTTGAAATTAACAAAAAAAGGGGGAAGGGAAAAACCCCCAAAATTTTAGTGTTATTGAAAAAAATAAGTTTTATCGTTAAATTACTTTTTTTAAAAAATTTTAGATTATAAAATTATCTATAAAAAAGGTATCAATATTTTTTTTTCTAAAAGCCACCGTTTCTAAAATATATCGATTCAAAAAGGAAAAAACATTGTATGCATAAGTACGTCACGTATATACATTTTTTTTAGCTGTAATAAATATAAGTAAAAATATTTTTCTTTCGGTGATTGTAACTTACATTTAAAATATAAAATAAACGTAAGTTTAACTATGAGAATATCAAGTAAAATGAAAAAACCCCCCATGGGGACTTCCCAAAAAAAAAAAAAATTTCTTTTGATAAGTTGATATGCATGTTTTGTTAAAAACACTCGAAATAAAAAAACAAGTGCAATTAGCTTCCCCTTTTTCCTCAATTGTTGCTCATCAACATCTTTTTTTTGGGGATATTACCAAAAATTCAATTGTGGCTTGGTTATTAGCTAGACCCAAAAAAAATTTTGGGGGAGGGAAAAAGGTCGATAATACATTAGAACCAATTCAGACTTTACTCCCACCTGCTCCGGGAAAAAAAACTAAACACAATTTTTTAACTGTAAAAAGGGGGGCAGTGCTAAAAAGTGGTTGCAAAAAAATTGGACTTTTTTTTTTTCTTTTTGGGGGGCACGAATTGTCAGGGGGCCCGGGGGGGTTTTTTAATGTTGAATCACCAACAGCAGATGATTCGTTTGATACTGACGAACAGACATCGTCATTGCTATTGACCCAATTCCCACCCAGGATGAAGAAGAAGAAGGGGACCAAAAAAAAAAAAGAGGAAGAAGAAGAAGAAGAATAAGAAGTAATTGAAGGTTATGAATCGG